>JBBPSV010000108.1:0-32779 GCA_038093795.1 Retiboletus fuscus
TCCCGGACTGTGAAGGGTTGATGAAACGACAAGTACAAACTCTAAAAAGCGGAGGGAATACGAGATAATGTGTAACGATGACGGTGACGTGTGTCCGAGACCGAAAAGGATATATCGAAATGACTACAAAGTGATAAGGTGAAACCGACACGGACCGGACTAAGACAACGTGGACCGGATTGACTCGGATGGACTCGGATTGACTCGGATGGACTCGGATTGACTTGGACAGACTCGGATAGTTGTCGGATATGCTCCTATACGAGAACAGAGATCCCCAGATCTCTACACCGAGCTGTCTCCCTGGAGGTGTCAAAGCTTGACAAGTCTTGAATGCTGAAGTTGGGGGCTTGGAGAACCTTGTGGACAAGGCATGTGACTTCCGAATGAGATTTTTGAGTACTACCAGTATTCTTCCACATCATGAGATGCCAGATTGACATGTTGGACCAGGGCCAAGGCAGGGAGTGGTCACCATGGTCACTGCCTGCAGCGTTACTGATGATGGGATCACAGGATTGAGTCAATTCATCATGGGGGAGGAATGAATTGGGATCATACAATGGTCGATGTCGGTATGCACGTGTGATGCTGAATTTATTGAACTGTGTACAAAAGGAATCGAATACATGAAGAAAAACACGTGGGATGAGGGAACCGGAAGAAGCGCCAGGCTGTGGGTCAACTGCTGGCAACGGTGGTTCAGGAAGCAGGTCTTGATACCTGGCAGGTAGTCGTCGATTACGCAGAGGAAGAGACTGGTCTGTGTCAGGGGCATTGAATGTAGACTACATAGATGTAGAGGGATCGTCAATGTGCTGCGTAGAAGTTGAAGCAGGAGGATCATGTATGGGCTGCATAGAAGTTGAAGCGGGGGGATCATGTATGGATTGTGTAGAAGTTGAAGCAGGGGGATCGTGTATGGGTTGCGTAAAAGTTGAAGCAAGGGGATCAGGTATGGACAATGCAGGAGCACCCTGAAATCCAAGTTCGAAACATGCCACCAAAGAGAGGTGCATTGATGACATGCACCTGTAACCCATTAGCACCCAGTCTGACCCGTTTGGTCGGAGGCTCATTGGCGTTGAGAAATGTATTCACTTGTCCCAATTGCTCCACTTGCGCTGCCTGGTAGATGGGGCATAGATTTCAATGCTGCGTCAAGCCTCTCTGGGATGGGGACATGCAAGGGCAATCTGGGTGGCACCTGAAAATAGAGGACATTAGCAGTAAAGAAGATTGAGAAGAGAACGACACTTATGAAGGCATTCCTGTGGTATCGGAGCTTCAAAAAACTGACGTCAAAGAATGTGACGAGTACACATTGTATCAGAAGTACGAGCACTGACCGCATGCCATGAGCACCCTGGAATGACATACATGAGTGGGTGTATGGGGCTACTGGGCAAGGCATCAGAACAATGTGAAGGTGAGTTGCATACCTGAGGACAGGTAAGCTGAATGAGAAGCCTCGAGCATTCCGACAACACAGAACTTGTATCATGTAATTCAGCCTGATTAAAAAAAGATCATACATGAAGGGAGGGACAGAGGACACCACATAACGCTATTCATGGTACTCGAATGGATGACCTCATAGGTCTGCAGTCGCACTGATTGTTCAAGAGAAACATGAGCATTAGAAAAAGAGGGGTGAGCGTTCGGCCAGGTGGAAAGAAGGAGACAAAAGGTGCGAAGGATATGGACGCTGTCGGCGAATGAGTCAGTCAACCTGAGATCACCAGCATGGGATGGCAAAGGCTCCGACCAGAGCACCAAACCTGAACTGCCAAGGAAGAGTGCATGCAAGAAGGACATACGCTCTGTTACGATTAGACCTGGCCCGTTTATTTTTCTTTCTTTTACTTAGCTTAGTCTCGATGGATCCCTATCCATCTCGTCTGGTGCTACCCAGGCTACTCTCGCATGGCACATAGGTCGATACTCCCACGGACCGCATCTTTTGTTCATTTCCGACTAATGACCCCACTGTCATTGTCGCTTCAGGTTGTTCCGACCACTTCTTCGTTTCATGATAATCTTTAATAGACAGCTGCTTCTGATCGACACCAATCAACAGATCCGCAGCGGATGTGACTCATTTCGACTTGTCCCGAGTCTTTACGATTCCCTGAGTCACATCTCTTTTCATCCCTTGTTCGCCCGCTCGTTCCATAGGGTTCCATCACCTTCTATGGCCCAAGTATATAAACAGTAGTCTTTACGCTTGTACTCCTTAAGCTAGAGCTACTCAATCTTACCTTTGAGATAACTCCTACGCTCGACCTCCCAAGACTGGGATAAGACTCGTCCTCCTCGGACTCACCGTATCCTTCGACGCTGAGCATGCTCTTCGTGAGCAGATACCTCGCCCGAAGGCCTTTGTTGTACCGTAGTGTCAAAGACGCTGGTACTTCCTAGTCCCAGACCCTCACCTTGAGTCTACGCTCGACCCTACCCGGGCCAAGCGTAACAAAAGCTCTAGCTTACCACGTCGTGGCTACCATCGAGTAGGCCCTCCTCCTCAGCCCGACCACCACTGATCTCCACTTCGTGGAGAGCCACTGATCAGCAAACCGCTGAATCCTCAGCCTCAGAAACATCGGACTCAGAAGTCTCTACCGAAGGCTCTGATAACCCCGACCTTGACCTCGAGCTACGCTCCCCATCCGTGGAAGCAGAATCACAAGAACTCTCTAGACTACTGTTGCACCAGCTTTCAGCAGGTGCAGTTATCCCTCGCAGCCCCACCCCACCATTACCGACCCCGATCGCTCAAAGCGGTCGTATCTTCCCAGCAACGGCACCAGCCGCTCCCCAACCCCAGACTCCCGTCATGGGAACCAAGCCCACAGAAATCCGCCTTGGAGTCCCCGAGGACTTCGACGGAAACCTCACGAAAGCGAAGCCTTGGCTACACTTGGTACAATTGTACCTATCCGTTAACACAGAAACCTACAATGACAATGCTAGACGAATTGCCTACGCACTCTCTTTCATGAAGAAAGGTACGGCATCCACATGGGCTGATACCTTCAGAGAATCAAAGATCTCCAGTGGGGGCTTCACCCTCAGAAAGTGGTCCAACTTCATTGCCGAATTCGAAGGAGTTTTCTCCCATTCAGAATTGGTTACCAACGCGCTCACGTGGCTCACCACCAAACGCATGATCCCCGGGAAAAAGGGAGAGTTTTCCCCTTCTTTAGCCAATTACACTGCCCAATTCAGGTCCAAGGTATCCGTCGCAGGAGTAACCGATGATTCGGTTCTAGTTTCCTATTACTCTGTGGGTATACCTGAAGAACTGATGTTCGATGTCCTCTGAATGGAGAACCCTCCTACTAAAGTCGCCGATTGGTACAAGAAGGTGGCTCTCTTCGACTCTCATTGCCACCATGCTTGCGGAATCGCCCAACAACACAAGAAACCCGGTACTTCGTACATACCCACTTACACCAAGAAGGAAGAAAAGGACCCCGACGCCATGGACATCGATGCAGTCCGTCTTCCCCCTAAGCTTACTGAAGCCGAAAGGCAGAAGTGCTTCAAGGAAGGCCGCTGCCTCCGATACCGCCAGACCGGCCACATGGCAAAGGAGTGCAAGGTCTATGACTCTTCCAAGAACCCTAAGAAAGCCCGAAAGGTCAAGAAGGACGATGTTCCTGAGCTAGCCGACTGCGAGGATGATGACGAAACCGAGTCGGTAGCTAGGATTTCCTTCTCCCGAAAGGATTTTTAGAATGGAGGACCCCACCAACGCGGACTCCTCCTAGGTGTGCCAATGTACTAGTATCTGAGACTTGCAAATCTATGCAGATTCCAGTTCAGCTCATTGTACCTGTGCACACCCTCAAAGCCGTTGACACCCACGCCCTGATCGACAGTGGCGCCGACATCTCTTGCATTGACTGGGACTTTGTGCGAAAACACAAGCTCCCCACCACTCGACTACCGAAACCCATCCCAGTTCGGAACGTCGACCAGTCTAGTAACTCCCACGGAGCAATCCGGTTCACCTGCACCCTCTACGCTAATACTGAAGGGATCACCCAGAAGGTTCTCTTCCACGTCATGTCCTGTGGAAGCAAGAATGTCATCCTCGGACTCCCTTGGCTCCGCTCCACCAATCCAAAGATCGACTGGTTCAAACAGACGATCGACATCCCCGAATCCTGCAACCAATCCAAGGTTCTTTTCCAGGAACATAACGTTGCTACCTCCAAGCACAGCGACCAATTCAAGCGACCCAGCTTCGACTGGACCCCCCCATGCCAAGTTAAGGTCAACTGCGTTGACCATGCCCGACTCTACGAATATCTCAATGAAGAATCGGAAAGTGAGTTCTGCCAGAGAGCTCATGACCACTATCGCATAGGCCGGATCCAACAGTGTGGATCGCAGTTCTACTCCTTAGGGTCTCCGGTCATTGCCAAGATTACCTCCACTATGCAACTCGCACAAGCGGAGTTCAACAAGAAACCTGAAGTCACCCTCCCAGCAGAGTACGAGCAGTTCTGAAAGGTGTTTGAAGAACGACCAATCAGACAACTCCCACCGGAACGGACTTACAACCATGAGATTAACCTAAAAGAAGGCTTCAAACCCAAGATCGGCAAACTATACCCGTTATCGCTGTGGGAACGGGAAGCCACCGAAGCCTTCCTAGAAGAGAATCTCCGATCTGGTGCTATCCGCCCCTCGAATTCCCCCCAAGCCTCCCCTTTCTTCTTTGTCCAGAAGAAAGAACTCGACTCTAACGGTAACCCTAAGCTTCGACCATGCATGGACTACTGGAAGCTCAATGACCAGACGATTCGAGATGCATACCCCCTACCCCGGATCGACGACCTCATCAACAAGGTGAAGGACGCTAAGGTCTTCACCAAGTTTGATGTCCGATGGGGCTACAACAACGTCCGGATCAAAGAAGGACACCAATGGAAAGGCGCCTTTATCACCCACAAGGGCCTCTTTGAACCCATGGTCATGTTCTTCGGAATGACCAATTCCCCGGCCACATTCCAACGATTCATGAACGACTTGTTTCGAGACATGATCTCCGAAGGGTGGCTCGTCATTTATATGGACGACCTCCTCATCTTTTCCCCCGACGAGCAGCTCCATACCGAATGGACTAAGAGAGTCCTTCAACAGATGGAGGAGCTTGACCTCCACCTTCGCCTATCCAAGTGTTCCTTCGCCATGGAACAAGTGGACTACCTTGGCATGATCCTCTCCCCCGGTAAGCTCGCTATGGACCCCGTCAAACTCGACGGCATCACCTCCTGGCCCGCCCCGACCTCAGTCAAAGAAGTCCGGTCGTTCCTTGGATTTGCCAATTACTATAGGCAATTCATTCCGGACTACTCCACCATCGCTCGCCCCCTCATAGACCTTACCAAGAAAACCCAACCTTGGCGCTGGGACTCATCACAGGAAGCTGCGTTCCTTCGTCTCAAGGAACTCTTCCTCTCCAAACCCGTGCTCCGCCTTCCCGACCCCAGCGTGCCCTTCGCCATTGTGACCGACGCCTCTGGTGTGGCCACAGGTGGCATCCTTTTACAAACCGACGAGAACGGTGCTTGGCACCCTTGCTCGTATCTTTCCCAGTCGTTCTCTCCTGCTGAACGCAATTATGACATTCACGACCATGAACTCCTCGCCATTATCCACACCCTGAAGTCTTGGTGCCACCTTTTACATGGCTCGTCCACCCCAGTTCAGGTCTTCACCGACCATAAGAACCTCACATATTTCCGAGCCCCACAGAACCTCAACCGCTGACAAGCCCACTGGTTATTAGACCTCGCGGACTTCGACTACAAGATGATTCATGTACCTGGATCTCTCCTCGCCAGTCCTGACGCCCTGTCCCATCGCCCGGACTTCCTTGCCCATGCACCGGACAATACGCAGACAGTCCTTCTCCCGGACTCCATTTTTGTCTGTCTCATTGATTCTGCCCTCCGGGACCACATTAAGACTACGTCGAAGGACGACCCCCTATTCCTTCAAACACTCCAAGCCTTTGATGGCTCTATCCCCACCGCCTTTCGCTCCCGCCTTAGCAACTGGCAACTTCATGAAGGTGTTTTGACCTACCAAGGCCGCGTCTACATTCCCCCTGTCGCCGGACTGCGTAAGTCCATTCTCCAGCGTTGTCACGACCACAAGTCTGCTGGTCATCCAGGCTTCCTTAAGACCCGACAGCTCGTTGTGAGCGAGTTCTGGTGGCCTGGTTTGGCCCAGTATGTTCGCAAGTATGTCGAGGGCTGTGCCCCTTGCCAGCAGCATAAGGTCAACACCCACCCCACGACCCCTCCGCTCACCCCTAACCGATCCACTGCCACTCACCCCTTCCAGCAGATCTCCTGCGATATGATCACAGATCTCCCTGAATCCAACGGTTTCACGGCTGTAATAGTCTGGGCCGACTTCACATCTTCGAAGGGGGCTATTTTCTGCCCTACCACTAAAACTGCCACAGCGGAGGATGTCACCATCCTCTATTTCAAGAAGGTTTACCCCAGATTCGGCCTCTATGAGAAGATCATCTCAGATTGAGGCCCCCAATTTGCTTCTTGCTTCACAAAAGAACTTGGTAGGCTTCTCGGATGTTCCCTTGCGTTATCCACTGTGTATCACCCCCAGACTGATGGGGAAACTGAGCAGATCAATCAGGAACTTGAGACCTACCTGCGGATCTTTGTGGGGAACAATCCCACCATGTGGGCAGATTGGCTGATCCACGCCAAATTCACTCACAATCACCGCCCTCATTCCATCACCGGTAAATCCCCGTTTTACCTAATGATGGGATATGAACCTACTCCGGTCCCCACTGTCCTCCCACTCATGGACCTCCCCGCCGTGGAAGATCGCATCAAGGAACTTACCACTGCTCGCCAGGAAGCCCTGGCTGCGCATGAACTAGCTAGGCAAGTCATGGCTTCTCAGAACAAAAAGTCCTTCACTCCGTTCGAGAAGGGCGACCAAGTCTGGCTTGAAGCCAGAAATTTGAAACGCAATCTGACTCACCCGAAATTCGCCCCTAAACGTGAGGGACCCTTTACCATAGTTAAGGTACTGTCCCCGATCACATACCAACTCCGCCTCCCCAAGACATGGAAAATACACCCGGTCTTCCATGCATCACTCCTCACACCTTATAAAGAAAACTCGGTGCACGGCCCCAATTTCCCATCGCCCCCACCTGATCTTATCAATGGGGAAGAGCAATATGAAATCGAGAAAATCGTATGACACCGGGGTTCTGCTGCCAACTGACAGTTCCTCGTCCGCTGGCATGGTTTTACTGCCGCCGACGACACCTGGCTCCTGGAACAGGAATTTAAACATGCACAAGCAATCCTCCGAAGCTATAAGAAGCTTCACCCCAAGGTCTTCCCTCCTTAGAACTCTACACACTGGTCTCTACGTGAGAATCACCAACCGAGCTCTACCGACCTTTGTATACTCTGCAGCATGTCTTACTCCCCATCTACTGAGTCCTCGCTTACCAAATCATCCTTCACCGACTCCGCTCTTCCTTCACTCGAGGGAGTTGATGACTCGTCGCCCCTTACCCGAGAACTCTCCGTTCCCACTATCCACCCCCCTATGGTTCTCGCCGATGACTGTACCAGTAACTCCGCTACCCCCGGGTGGGATACTACACCCCTCCCTTGGCCCTCTGTCCTCGCAGAGGAAGAGAAACCCAAGACCATCCTCTCAGTTAACGTACCCCGATTTGCTTACACCCTTCGGTCCGACCTGCTATCATGCGAGTCCGGACGACTTCTTCAGACCCGTCTCAGAGACTCCCGCTTGGCTGCCACCATGCAAGCCCACTTAGATGTAGACTCTCCACTCGAATCATTGTATTTAGCCTTTTTACAGGTCTCTCATCTCGACCCCATCGCTTCTTTCACCTTTGCCAATGCCCAGTCGGAGTTTTTCTCCACCCAACTTCGCCTTGTAGCCTGCCGCATCCGCTCATACCTCTTATCGGCCATGCACCAGCTTGACATGCTGGACTTCATCGCTGACATTGAACGGTATTCGCAGGACCTTGCTAAAGCTGGTCTCCCTCTTCCCCCCGTCTGACCTTCTCTTCCAGTCAAGGCCATTCTGGTCCCCTCGCTGGCCGAGCCCACCGCTCTGATGCTGTCTGCATTGTCCACCCCGTTATCGCCTAGTGAGGTCAGCCTCATTGATTGACTCGAGAAAGTTCATCTTATGAATGAAGGTGAGATCAGCCTTAGTCCTGATCACCCCCTTTACAACGCATCCTGTTTTCACTGTCACCACCTTGGACACTGGTGCATCGATTGCCCAGAATACAAGTGCCCGTTCTGTCTCTGCATGTGCCCCAGACACATTCAGAATCAGTGCCCGCTTCGCCGTCGTCCCCACCCCGCCACTCCGTCCTCATCCTCTCAATCCTCTAGCTCCTCTCGTTCTTCACAATGGTCGCACCGTCCGCGACCTCGCCCGCTCGCGTCCCAAATTCAGGACAAGCTGGAGGTGGATTTCACAGATGACGTATGGGATGACACAGCATACGCCAATGTCACCGGTTCCCCGAATGGGGGCTACATCGACCTCTAGAAACCCTCAAGTGGCATTGAGGAGCATAAGAAGGGGGTAATGTTACGATTAGACCTGGCCCGTTTATTTTTCTTTCTTTTACTTAGCTTAGTCTCGATGGATCCCTATCCATCTCGTCTGGCGCTACCCAGGCTACTCTCGCATGGCACGTAGGTCGATACTCCCACGGACCGCATCTTTTGTTCATTTCCGACTAATGACCCTGCTGTCATTGTTGCTTCGGGTCGTTCCGACTGCTTCTTCGTTTCATGATAATCTTTGACAGACAGCTGCTTCTGATCAACACCGATCGACAGATCCGCAGCGGATGTGACTCATTTCGACTTGTCCCGAGTCTTTACGATTCCCTGAGTCACATCTCTTTTCATCCCTTGTTCGCCCGCTCGTTCCATAGGGTTCCATCACCTTCTATGGCCCAAGTATATAAACAGTAGTCTTTACGCTTGTACTCCTTAAGCTAGAGCTACTCAATCTTACCTTTGAGATAACTCCTACGCTCGACCTCCCAAGACCGGGATAAGACTCGTCCTCCTTGGACTCACCGTATCCTTCGACGCTGAGTGTGCTCTTCATGAGCAGATACCTCGCCCGAAGGCCTTCGTCGTACCGTAGCGTCAAAGACGCTGGTACTTCCTAGTCCCAGACCCTCACCTTGAGTCTACGCTCGACCCTACCCAGGCCAAGCATAACACACTCTGTATGATGTTCCGCCCATACTTGCGGAAGAAGGGCCCGGTCGAGGGAGTACAGCTCGTAACGCCAACCAACCTCGTAGACCTCCCACAGGATCGCTCTTACAAGGCGGGGAGGCAGGTCGGCCAGGGTGGCAATGGGTATATACTTGCTGTGCCATTCCACAGTTTTGGAGGGGGCCAATGTCGAACCTTGCGTCAGCACTGCCACAATGTCACCAAAGATTTCGAGTGTAGCCAACTTGCAACCCTTGGCTGTTCTGTTGCCCTTGCTGCTTTCAGGAGCAGCCTTGAGTGCGTCCTTGGATGGGACACAGTGGAGAATCTCTCTCCACTGTTGGGGGGCCAGGAACTGTGCAGGGGGGTTGTGGTCGAGCCGACTGAACCAGATGGGGCGAATGGCCAGCCAGTTCATCATGAATAGCTGGTGGCGCTCAGAGGTCTGACCTGAGATGAGAAGAGCTGGTTCCAGGACGCGATATCGTTGATCGACCATGCCGTTTCTCACCCTGGAGGGGTCTTTGTCCACACGCTTCATGGCATTCTCCCAAATGGCGAAGGAGGCAGGCATCTCAGGTATGCGCATCTCCTCCCATTTGTCGCGACCTCTGAGTTGATTACCTCCACAGTACCTTAGCCCACACTTTACAAATGTAGACAAGATAACTCACCTTTTTTGGGATGAGCGCACTCCTTTTGCGCTGCTCTCCTTGTCTGCACCTGAGTAGCTGTTTTGCCAACTTGACTGGAGGCAGACAACTGCAAAGAAACCTGAGTGGATGAATCGCTCCTGGGATCTGCTGAACCGGTGTAGTAGTGCCGGGTATGGACGTGATGAAGGAAACTCCCAGGTCCATGATAGAGGCAATCAAAGGGGCAAATGGATTTGCCGCATTCAGAGTACATACTGCGAACAACATTGTCGGGAAATGTAAACTTCACTGATTTCTCAATGATGGTCTGCAGAGTAATGGTGTAGTTGTGGCAGACCAGCCATACAGGAATACCCACGTGGAAGAGGTCATCACAGATTTTCATGTCTGCGGTAAAACAACCCATCCAGTCTGACCAGACAGGAAGAGGAGTGAAGAGCAGGTTGGTGATCCAAGGGAGAACATAACAGACATAATCGAGGAAGGCTACAATGTCCAAAAAATACCATTGCACCTGAGCCACAAAGACAATGATGTCTCGGAAAGTAAGTGGATGGTTGAGGAGCACCATGACGCTGTGCCCGAGGGACTTGAGGAACCGCCCGGCGATATCTTTTTTCTCCCCACGTGTTTTCTTCCACTCATCATACCATGTGGCGGCAATATGGCGTAAGGATGCAATGCCCAGAGCCTTGTCTTGCTTAAGTTTGCCTATGATGAAGGCTGCATGAGGGAGAGGTTCAAAGTCATCAACAGAAGGGCGATACCATGCCCATGAGAACGGATCAGGAGATGGGTGATGCTCTGCTTGACGGATACAGATGGCAAACTTGTATTCCTTGCAAAAAAGCTGGGGCCACTGGAAACAGTCGACAGGCCCAAATCGTCCATCCGCTCGAGCACGCAGTTCCTCTTCGCCATTATGGGGCTCTGGGACAAATGACATGTTCGGGGATGTGTACACCATTACACCGTCACTGTCACATGCGATTGATTTCGCATCCAAGCTATTGAAAGTGGCTTGTTTCCCTTGTGAGCATAGTCCCACAAATTCAATGTGATAGTACTCACCATCACCGGAGCGGGTTTGAGGGGCATATCTGGTCACAGCAGTAGCCATAGTCAGAGGAGGAGTGGTTGAAAGGCCTAAGAGACAATGAATGAACATCCCGAAGGTAATAAGACCACGTACAGTGTATGATCGACAAGACGTTGGTGGCAGCAGAACACAGGTTGGGGGTTGAGGGTGATGATGGAAGTAGCCTGATGGGATGGAAGAGCGAGCCAGATGTGAGGGAAGGGAAGTGCTTCAAAGGGTCTTCAACCCCACTGTTGCTCAATACGAGATGGCGATGGGGTGACCCAATGGACACAAAGTCCAAAAGCGTTCTCTGTGCAACACAAAGTCTGACCGCAGAGTGATTGAGCGGCACAAAGCCAACTCAGGAGGGAGGACAGCGAGCGGAAGCCCAGGAGCCGAGACGAGCAACGATCTTGTGTTTTGAAGGACAGCGTGAGTCCTGAGGGGGAACAGGACTTGAGCTTGAGGTGGCGTCGGTGGGATAGAAGGAGCATGGGAACTTGAAGGTTGTAGTTGGAGCCGAGTGGATAACAATGGCTGAGGTAAGTAACTCCTCCATGCTCCCATGCTCCAACTAAGTACTGTCCACCCAACTCCCACACTTCAACCACACTCTGCTCGCTCTGTCTGCCAAGTTCCAATGCCCCTCAAGCCCTCAAAACACAAGATTGTCGGTCATCTCAGCTCCCACTCATTGTCCTCCCTCCTGAGTTGGCTTTGTGCCACTCAATCACTCTCTGTGGCCAGACTTTGTGTCGCACTGAAGAACAACAAACCTGGCTCCTATGGAGAAGTCCAGGTAGTATGAAAGGTGAGGGGTGCGATGGGTTCGTCCCCAAAGAGGGTTCAAGGCAGAGGTGAAGTGCCAGAAGGGAATGGTCCAGGAGGGAGGATATTCTGGACATGTGTCCAGAGAAGGGAGCGATGGTCTGGTAGTGAGAATGGTAGTCCAATGGTAGATACGATAGTCCGGACACGTGAGTCCGAGGGAAGAGCGACGTGGAAGATGGTGGAGACGATGATGGCGACGAGTACATGCATGCGTGCATGTGTGGAGAGGATCCTTTTGATCCTCCAAAGTCGAAAAGTCTATTTGAAAACCAAAGGTACAAGACTTTATAGTCTGGGCATTTCCCAGGACTGTCAGGGATAAGGAACACGAACTCTAACTATAAAATGAAGCGAAGGCGATGACAAACAGTAGCGATAAATGATGACGACGAATGAAAGGGGTAAAGATAACTACTTGTAAGTGGTACGAAAGGAGACTGACGAAGACCGAATGAAAGGACTAATAGACCAGACTGGACTAACCAAGGACTAAGAGACCGGGTGAGGAAGGACGGACTGGACTAGGTAGACAATGCCTGGATGGAGTGTACACAATGAGGGATAGTCTGTAGGATGTGGTGGATCGATGGAATATGACACTAGAGACGTACGAGTCTCTACAGCGCAGAGAATGCTTTTGGACTTTGTGTCCATTGGGTCGCCCCGTTGCCATCTCATATCGAGTGACAGTGGGGTTGAAGATCCTTTGAAGCGCTTCCATTCCCTCATGTCTGGCTCACTCTTCCATCCCATCAGGCTGCTGCTGCTACCGTCATCCTCTAACCTGTCTTCCGATGTTGACCAACGTCTAAGGTCTCACCTGTGTCCTGCAGCCTCAGACATCCTGGGTTCTGTGTGTAAACTCACTGCACACTTTCTCTATGTGTAATTTCATTCTGCGCGAATTATTCTTTCACTGTATTTTAGCAACTCGCAGCGACAAGGCCCATTTTTGTAAACAGATTTCTCTCTCTGGATCCGTTTACATCAAGGTATGTACCAGCTAATCATGCGCCATATTTGTGGTAATCACTACACACTATTCAAGACGTTCATCCAGAGAGCTTTGATTTCAGTCCATTCCCGTCGGAGCTCCTGTGATATCCTCCATAACTGTAATCTGTATGCAGTCTCATTCCTCACCAGTCATTCTTTCAGCCAACTCGCAGCGACAAGACTTATTTTTGTAAACACATTTCTCTCTCTGGATCCATTTACATCGAGGTATGTACCGGCTAACCGTGTGCCATATTTGTACTAATCACTATACACTGCTCAAGGCATTCACCCGGAGAGCTTTGATTTCAGTCCATTCACGTCAGAGCTCCTGTGATATCCTCCATAATCATTGGATGTGCCATGGTAGTGACTACAGTTCAAAGTAAGTGTTATCCTGGGCACATAAGGGATCTTACTTACTGTTGTGCTTCTTGTGCCATGCAATTATCCTCCCAGCATGTGACCAGAATGACCCATGCATCACGTGAGTCCAGTGACGTCCCCGAGAGAGGACAACTATTCGTGGATCATCTAACCCGCATCTCAGGAGGCTATCAATGACGCGATCACGAGGCTCAAAGTCTTGTCTCCAGAGCATGACCATCTTGAAGGTCTCATGAGTGAGGACTTGTAGCAAAGCATCAGAGGAGACTTGGGACATCCTACAGGTCAGTGAGATGTGCATCAACAATCCCAGGTGCTGAAATCCCCTGGGCATACTCTCCCAGGTCCATGTGCTGGTCAGATCCAGGTGGGTAATACGCCAGAATGCTCTTGAGTTAGGGAGGTGTACATAAGTTAACACGAACAATGCTGTAGGATCGACCAAGAGGCATCTCAGGTATCTGAGGTTATTCAGGGCGTCAAGCACTGGATTTGAGCAACCCCCTAGGCTATTACCTCCTGCCCATAGGTTAAGGATCACCAAGCGAGGACAGAGGCGGAGAAGCCACATGGTGGTGCAAGGGAGGACTGCAATACCAACAAAGAGCTTGAGGATGATTTTCTGCCACGAGCTGAGTGAGTCTATTAGCTGTCGAGCAACACCCTCCGTATAAACATTGATTGCTCTGTACAGTATTGGCTCAAGCCTTTGCAGACAAGATTTCAGTGCAACCAAGACAACAGACAACTGTTAATACTTGCCACTCTCTCACTTGACGAGCCACCAATACATAGTTGTATAACTCTTGTAGCTCCCTGCTTGCTAACAGAAAGATTTCACATTCTAACTCGTAGGGCAGAATCGCCCATGGAAGCTTTGATGCAGCAACCATGGGTACCAGTGAGGTTCGTGTGATGGTGAGATGACTTTTTCGCAGAAGGTTGTAAAAACTTACACTTTTCAGCAGGATGGAGGAAGGACTTATATTTGTTGGAGATCTACTGGTACTCCTTGTCGCTTCCTCACTTGGATCTGTTCTTTCCTCCCCACCCTCTTTCGATTGCCTTTTTCTTTTTTTTCCCCTGACACCCCCCCCCTCACTTTTGTTCCAAACATAAATTATAAGTTTTCACTTGCAAGTACCATCAGCCCTTGCAGGGATGGCAGAGCAATTTGTGTGCATGTCAGTGGTTTTGTTATTGTGGGGTAAGGGTCTCTGATGTCATTTTGAATGTAGCCTTTTGTCATCCGGTTTGGAGCTTCCCTACACTAGGATCAAATGACTTATCACTTGAAAGTGACTCACTATGGCAACAGGTAATTGTGGAACTGATCGCAGGTAATGGTATGTTACATTCCACGGAATCTCCGATGTACTTCACAGAAAAAGTTAGCCTGTTCAACTCCCTGCCGACCCTTCAGCTAGCTGACATATGTAACATTCAACAGGATTTCTGATCGACTTCGCAGACAAAGTTTGCCTGTTCAGTTCCCCGCTGGCCCTTCAGCTAGCTGACCAATATTTTATTGTCAGCGCATCCCAGAATCCCTTCAAAACCTCAGCCTTGCATGCTGTTTCTGCCAGCCTGTCATCCTCCTTACCCTTGTCGATGTCTAACCCAAATGTCACCCAGGATCATGATTCTGTTGCTTTGCTGCAACAGATAACTACATTGCAGGACCGTGTATGTGCCTTGCAAATCAGCCATCGCCAAAACCAAGAGTAAGGTTATTTTTCTGTTGTTCTGTGTGCCAACTGACTGACATTGAATCCTCCATAGAGCCGCTCGACTGCTTACCCACAAAGGTCGAGCCATCAGGCGTGTGGTATCACTCCATGACAGTATCAATGACATGTTGGCAGAAGCTGACCGGTGAGCCCATATTACAGGTGTGGGCATTGTTGCTAGCCACACTACCCAGTACATTGTCTATTATATTTCTCATCAGATTCACTAATGGAGCTCCCAAGGGAGAATTCCTTATATAGGTGCTACAATGAACTGCTACGATGGGTACCATCCATTCATGAGGTTTCTTCGGCAGACCTTGTAAATGTTGTACTACGAGTGTTATGTTTTTCCCTGTCTTGTCCCTTTCTACTACGCTTTCCTGACCTTATGCCTACCTTTTGCCTTGAACTCTGTCATCTCACTGTTCAAGCCCCGCCTGGCAACATCTTTTATCTCTGTATTACTCATAACATTCTTAGACATTCCTCCAACTTCCATGCTTTGTAAACGCTGACTCACCATGGCTCCTCAGCGTTCTACCAGGTTCTACGACTGACTCATCTTTGTTCTACGATATTCCACCCAGTTCTATTTGATTACCATGGCTCATCTATTTAAACCGTAGCACTCAATCTGTATCACCAAGCTTGATCTTCTCAATCTAACAAGTTCCTGCAGACTTTGTCTGACTCCCTCGCCTCAGTCCTTGTCCACCCTTCACTTCCACAGCAAGGGCAGCCCTCTAGTAGCACCATGGCTAGAGGTTCTTCATGTCGTTCAAGCTTCCGACCCTCAGTCCGCTTGACTCCTTTGAGATCATGCCTAGCCTACGGCGAAGCATAACAAAAGATCAAGCTTCTATCTCGTGTGGACTACCTCCGTTGTAGCTCCAATACCCCCTTGATTCTCGAGCGTGCTCTCTGTGAGCAGATCCCTCGAACCCTTGAACCACCATTGCATCCCAGCGACCCACCATTGACCCTCGTTGGTCTAGACCACGAGAGCCTCCGCCCACTGACCTATCTGAGTCAGAAGCCCCCCCAGAAACTGCGTCATCCCCGGATACCAACCCGGACCTAGACCTTGATACTCTCTTCGGACCCGAAGAAGAGCTCACTCTCCGACACCAGTTCTCCTCCGGACTCACCATCCCTAGGGAACCCACTCCGCCCTCACCAACCCCTCGAGCTTGCAACCCTCCACCGTTTGGAGGATTTCCACTCTCCTACCCACCCCCGACCCCTCCTTCGCAACCCGCCATGTCCACCGCAGCAACGACCAAACCCACCGAACTTCACCTCGGGACCCCTGAGGACTTCGACGGATCCTTTGCCAAAGCAGAAGATTGGCTCGGAACTGTCACCTTCTACCTCGCAGTTAACTCTGAAGTCTATGACACTGACACCAAGAAAGTAGCCTACGCGTTGTCTTTCATGAAGAAAGGGTCGGCCAAAGTCTGGGCTGCCACCTACTGACAAAAAATCCTTGCTCAAGCTATGCTTAACCTCAGAACCTTTGCTGACTTTTGCGACTCTTTTTCCAAGTCCTTCGTACGAAAGGACACCATCACCTCCAGCCTTCACTGGCTCGCCACGACCAAAATGGTCAAGAACAAGCATGGAGATTACTCCCCTTCCCTCACCGAATACACCGCTCGCTTCCAAAACCATGTTGCTATTTCCAAAGTCACAGATGCCAACGTCCTTATCAGCTATTACGCTATTGGAATCCCAGAACCCCTCATGTGGAAAATTCAGAGTATGGAGACCCCCCCTGACAAGATCGAAGATTGGTATACTAAGGCCGCCCACTTTGCCGCTATGAAAGAACGAGCGAGAGACCTAGCAAAACGAGGAAGCGGGAAGGTTTTCCATGGATTCCATTCCACCCCGAAATCCGCTCCCCCCGATCCTGACACTATGGACGTAGACACCGTATGTACCGCCATCTCCAAACTCACCCCTGCCGAACGAAAGTGATGCATTGAGAACAACCTTTGCTTCTACTGCCGGGAAGGGGGCCACCTTTCCACCAATTGTCCTAGATTCTCCAAGGGAAAGAAGCCGGTGGTCAAAGCGGTCGCTACCTCTAACTTTCCAAAGTTGGAAGAAATCCCGGATGACGCCGACGAAGACGAGGATGGAGTAGCGGTTAGAAGAGTTTCCTTCTTCTCCCAGGGTTTTTAAAGCGGGGACCTGCTACAACGTCTACATCCCCTAGTGCTTCGGTATCTGTAACTTCTACTACGAACTCCATGCAAATCCCAGTACAAGTTATTATCCCCTCGCACACCCTGCAAACCATTGAAACCCGCACCCTGATTGACAGTGGAGCGGACGTCTGTTGTATTGATTGGGGGTTCACTAAGAAACACAAGATTCCCTTGACCAAGCTCGACCACCCAGTCTACGCCAAGAATGCCGATGGCACCATTAACGCCAAAGGGATGATCCGATATATCACCAATCTCTTTGTCTCTACCGAAGGCCTCGTTCACCAGGTCACCTGCCATGTTATGCACCTAAGCAAGGATAACTTATTCCTTGGACTCCCTTGGCTGTGGAAGGCCAACCCGACCATTGACTGGGCAAAGCGGACCCTTCAGATCGCTGAGACCACCGACGAGTCTAAACTCCTCTTCTCCCTCCATCAGGGCGCCTACCTCAAGCAAGAAAAACTCCTCATTCCTCCTCGACCTCCACCCTGCCATGTCTTTGTTAACTCTGTCCAAGACGAATGCCTGTACGCTTACAACGGATGGGAGGATGAATGCGAATTCCTCGCCCGTGCCCATGATCAATACACTATCAATCGGATAATTCGTTGCAGATCACGGTTCATCCCGGCCCCGGTAATCTCTTGCCTCTCCATCGCATCCAGCCTGGCCCTCTCCCCTGATATGCCAATCGCGTCCCCCCTCCCAGAAGAGTATACCAGATATAAAGAGGTCTTTGCTGAGGAAGCAGCAAACGTTCTGCCCCCATCCAGATCCTATGACCACGCCATCAACCTCAAGGAAGACTTTGTTCCCGTATCGCTAAAATCTACCCTCTTTCGGCCGACGAGCGGCAAGCGACTGACAAGTTCATCGACGAAAATCTGGCCTCTGGCAAAATCTCTCCCTTGAAATCCCCGCAAGCCTCCCCTTTCTTCTTCATTAAGAAGAAAGCCCAACCCGGACAGAAACCTGGTTTACGACCCTGCCAGGACTATTGACGTCTAAACGAACAGACCATCTGGGACGCATACCCCCTCCCTCTTCTTCAGGACTTCATGGATCGGATTCGGGGGGCTAAGGTATTCACCAAGATGGACGTTCGGTGGGGATATAATAACGTCCGCATTAAAGAAGGAGACCAGTGGAAAGCAGCCTTTATTACACACCGGGGGCTATTCGAACCAAACGTCATGTTCTTTGGACTTACCAATTCTCCCCCCACGTTCCAACGGTTCATGAACGACTCGTTCCGAGACCTCATCGCTGAGGGATGGCTGTTTATCTATATGGATGACCTCCTCATCTTCTCCCCCGACCAACAGACCCACACTGAGCGCACCCACCAAGTATTGCAACGAATGGAGGAACTCCACCTCCACCTGAAACCTGAAAAGTGCTTCTTTGACCGAGATGAGGTCGAGTATCTTGGGATGATTATCCGTCCGGACGAAATTGCCATGGATCCCACCAAGTTGGACAGGATCGCTCATTGGCCTACCCCCACCTCAGTAAAAGACATTCGGTCCTTCCTAGGTTTCACCAACTTCTACCGGCGATTCATCCCCGACTACTCTACTATAGCCCGACCCCTCATTGACCTCACTAAGAAGTCAATCGCCTGGTCTTGGGACGATTCCTGTCAATCTGCATTCAACCTCCTTAAAGCCAGATTCGCCTCCCAACTGGTTCTCTGGGTCCCAGACCTCTCTGCCCCCTTCGCTATCGCTACTGATGCCTCCCTCTATGCCTCAGGAGGGATCCTCCTCCAAGCAGATCCCAACGGTGAATGGCACCCCTGTTCCTATCTCTCTCAAAGTTTCGACCCCACCCAGCGAAACTACGACATCCATGATCGGGAGCTTTTGGCCATACTCCGGGCGCTCAAAGCCTGGTCCCACTACTTACATGGGTCTCCCCACCGGGTCCAAGTATTCACTGATCACAAAAACCTCACCTACTTCCGAGAGCCCCACACCCTAAATCGACGACAAGCTCGCTGGCTACTCGACCTAGCAGACTTTGACCTCAAATTAATCCACGTACCAGGGTCTCAACTAGCCGGCCCTGATGCCCTCTCCCGACGCACGGACCACTTCCCGAAAAATGCCTCGGACAATTCCCTCATGACCCTACTCCCCCCATCTCTCTTCATCAATGTTATCGACGTCGCCCTCTCCTCCAAGATCCACTCTGCCTCTGCCGCAGACCCGTTCACCCTGACCTCACTCCAAGCGGTAGACGAAAATATCCCTGCCGCATTTCGTTCCTGACTCTCAGACTGGCAGAATCGAGAAGGGATACTCACTTACCAGGACCGCGTGTATGTTCCCCCTGAAGGAGATCTCAGACGTCAGATCCTACAAAGATGCCACGACCACGAGGCCGCCGGACACCCAGGATACCTCAAAACTCGCCAGTTGGTTTCCGCCGAATTCTGGTGGCCTGGCCTAGCGTCCTTCGTCCGAAATTATGTAGAAGGATGTGCGATCTGCCAACAATGCAAAATGAATACCCATCCCGGTTCCCCGCCTCTGACCCCCATTCCAACCTCAGCGTCCCATCCCTTCCAGGACATCACGGTAGACTTGATTACCGACCTCCCAACCTCGGACGGGAAAGACTCTATTGTCGTCTGGGTAGACTGGGCCTTCAAGGGGGCTGTATTTTGTCCCACCACCAAAACTGCCTCGGCAGCAAACATCGCATCCCTCTATTTCCACAAGGTTTACCGACATTTCGGACTCTTCGATCGTGTCATCTCTGACAGAGGCCCCCAGTTTGCCTCGGCATTTGCCAAGGAAATGGGACGCATTCTGAACTACGACCTCCGCCTATCTACTGCCTATCACCCCCAAACGGATGGCCAAACTGAACGAATGAACCAAGAACTTGAAACCTATCTCCGGATCTTCTGCGGAGATAACCCTACCTCATGGACTGAACTCCTGACCTTTGCCGAATTCGCCCATAACCACCGCCCCCACTCTGTCACCAACCAATCCCCGTTCTTCCTCCAAATGGGCTATGAACCTAAACCCCTTCCCTCTGTCCTTTTGCCCTCCAAACTTCCTGCAGTGGAACTTCGCCTCTCCCAGCTCACCAAAGCCAGGGATGAAGCCCGAGCGGCCCACGAACTTGCTAGAGCAACCATGGCCTCTCGGACCTGGCAACATTTCAAGCCCTTCGCCCTAGGAGATAAGGTCTGGCTGGAAGCCAGGAACCTCCACCGCCTTCAGAAAGATCCAAAGTTTCTCCCGAAACGTGAAGGACCGTTTGAAATCATTAAGGTTCTCTCCCCCATCACCTACCGACTGCGCCTTCCCAAGACCTGGAAAATCCACCCTGTTTTCCATGCCTCTCTTCTTTCCCCTGCCAAGGAAACCCTCGTTCATGGTCCGAATTTTCCCCGACCCCCTCCTAACCACGTAGGCCCTGAAGAGGAGTACCTCGTGGATCGAATTCTCCGTCATCAGGGACCTCCATCCTGACGGCGCTTCCTGATCCGTTGGAAGGGCTACTTGGCAGAAGATGATTCCTGGGAACCCGAGCGGAACTTGAAAAACTCCAAACTCCTCTTATCCGCCTATAAAAAGCGTCACCCCCGAGATTTCCCTCCCCAGTCCGCTTAACTACCTACCAACAACACCCTGCAACATCATGCCTTGTTCCGATGTCCCTGAACTCGTTCTTGTTACGCTTGGCCCGGGTAGGGTCGAGTGTAGACTCAAGGGGATTTCTAAGGCTAAGAGAGTACCAGCGTTCTAGACGCTACAGTACGACTAGGAACCTTCGGGCGAGGTATCTGCTCACGAAGAGCACACTCAGCGTCGAAGGATACGGTGAGTCCGATGAGGACGAGACTTATCCCGGTCTTGGGAGATCGAGCGTAGGAGTTATCTCAAGAGTATGATTGAGTAGCTCTAGCTTAAGGAGTACAAGCGCAGAGTCTACGGTTTATATACTCAAGTCATGGAAGGTCAAGGAAGCCCGTAGAAGGGCGGGTAAACAAGGGATGAAAAGAGATGTGACTCGGGAAATCATAGGGACTCAGGATGAGTCGAAATGAGTCACATCCGCTGCAGATCTGTCGATCGGTGTCGATCAGAAGCAGCTGTCGATCAAAGATTATCATGAAACGAAGAAGTGGCCGGAACGGCCCAAAGCGACAATGACAGCGGGGTCAATAGTCGGAAATGAAGAAAAGATGCAGTCCGTGGGAGTATCAACCTACATGCTGTGCGGGAGTAGTCTGGGTGATGCCAGACGAGATGGATAGCGATCCATCGAGACTAAGCTAGGTAAAATAAAGAAAAGAAATGAATGGGGCCAGGTCAACTCGTAACAGTTCTTCCTGTACCCCCCAGACTCGGTGGTCCACCATCTTCTGAGTCTGTTGCTGATTCTGTCCTTGATTCTATCTCTTCTCTCACCATCTCCGACAGCTCTGACGGAGAGGTTCACCCCGGTTCAACTCCTCAGTCTCGCCACCTTACTCCTCCTTCTATGTCTACTGGCGTCCCAAGTGTTTCTCCTTCTCCTTCCTACTATACGCCTCCTTCCGTTCTGAACCCACATGCCATGATCATCGATGATACTTCCTCCCCCACCTCTTGTGTTGCTACCCCGGGTTGGGGAAGCCAACCTGTCATCTCCATCCCTGAGCTCGCCGAACCCCCCGTCCGTCTCGCTACCTACCTTGGTACCATCAAGGCCATAGATCTCCCTGAACATGCCCATTGGGTGCGCCCCGATCTACCCACTGATGTGGAGTCCCGCACCCTCCTCTGATTCCTCCGCGACCCCAGGTATGCTGTCCCTATTGGCGCACACCTTGACTATGGATCGGCCCTCCACTCCCTCTACCTCACTACCCTTCAGGTCGCCCGGCTCACCGCACTAGTGCGCGCCCCCTCCGCCTCCACCGATGCCAATGCCACCTTCCGTAACCATACCCTCTCTCATATTCAAATGGAGTTAGAAACCCAACTCCTCCTCGCATTCTATCAGCTCGGTATGCTAGACTTCATGTGCGACCTGGATCGATACCTCCAGGATCTCGCGCGCTACACCCATCTCGGCACCGCCTCGGTGTCCACCCCCTCGGCATCCTCCTCTGCGCTAAACTCTGAGGAGCTCGACGTCGTCGAGCGCATTGAAGCCCGATGGACAGGCAACTTCGGCAACACCCCCCTCCCTTCCTCTCACCCTCGGTTTCACGAGGCCTGTTTCCAATGCCACCGCCTTGGTCACCAGCGTGTCAACTGTGGGGTCTATCAGTGCCTGATATGCCGCTGTTTCCGTCCCGGCCACTCTCAGCGGCAGTGCCCTTTGCGCCGCTCTCCTCTGCCGCCCTCGCCCTCTACCTCTCCCGCCTCCTCGCACTCGTCACACCCCTCCTCACCCCACCGTTCCTACCACAGACCTCACCGCTCCCGCGGTACCCGCCGCATGGTCCCCAGTCACCTGCGCCGCCACTCCCACTCTCCGGACCTGGGTTCCGGAGTGGACAACGACATTTGGGACGACACCGCCTTCGCCAACGTGACCGGATCACCCGCTATGGGGGCTTGCGACTTGTAAAGTGTCTGCACCGGTGCCTTGACCCTCACAAGGGGGTAATGTTACGTTTTTCCCTGTCTTGTCCCTTTCTACTACGCTTTCCTGACCTTATGCCTACCTTTTGCCTTGAACTCTGTCGTCTCGCTGTTCGAGCCCCGTCCAGCGACATCTTTTATCTCTGTATTACTCATAACATTCTTAGACATTCCTCCAACTTCCATGCTTTGTAAACGCTGACTCACCACGGCTCCTCAGCGTTCTACCAGGTTCTACGACTGACTCATCTTTGTTCTACGATATTCCACCCAGTTCTATTTGATTACCACGGCTCATCTATTTAAACCGTAGCACTCAATCTGTATCACCAAGCTTGATCTTCTCAATCTAACAAGTTCCTGCGGACTTTGTCTGACTCCCTCGCCTCAGTCCTTGTCCACCCTTTGCTTCCACAGCAAGGGCAGCCCTCTAGTAGCACCACGGCTAGAGGTTCTTCACGTCGTCCAAGCTTCTGACCCTCAGTCCGCTTGACTCCTTTGAGATCACGCCTAGCCTACAGCGAAGCATAACAACGAGTAAGTAATTTGCTTTATTCTCTTTGGTTTCATGTAATGCCTCATGTATCTTTAGCTTGGACAAGGAGCAGATAGTGCATGGAGTGATGACACCCACCTTCTTAAGGTGGAGGTAGTGAACTGGCTCATGAGCAGCTCCCTGCAGCCTAACCCTCCCCTCACCAAAGACGACAAGAGTGGGAGAGGGTTCTACAACAACTCAACAGGAAAGTTGTTGTGTTCAGTTGACTATGACTGGAGTGATGCAATGTAAGTAAATTTTTTCATGTCCTCTGTTGAAGTTGACTACCCTATTGATGCAGCCATTGGCAGAACATCCAAGAACTGCACCCCAACTTCCTCGTGTCAGCCCAATCATGGCCAGCTTTCCTATATGCTGGCTACCACTTCGACCCCCAGGAACCTTCCAAAGGTTTATTCAAGGGTGAAATCTTAATCAAGGTAAGTCCTAAACATGGAGATGTAATTTATCTCATACCAGATATCCAAGGCTTTCAAGGCAATCTTTACTTCTCCAACTTCAGCAGATAATATAGATAATGAGGAAGTTGACTGGAGCTCCTCCAGGAAACGTTGTCGAGGTGAACAACAAACTCAGCTTCATGTCGCCGGGCTTATTGGCATGAAGACTGTTTACCCATGGGCTATTGCCTATGTAGCTTGCCAGGTATGTCCTCGATCCAACATTAAATAACCTGCCATTTCTCTATTTGATCCTCTTCCAGCTTCAATTTGCCCTGTCCTCTTGTGGATCATGGGCAATTCATGATGGTATCTTCAACATGAATGAGTTCTACTATGCAATAGTTGACTGGTTCGAGGGGGCTGAGCAAGAGGAGGACCGACATTCTGTAGACCAGCTTCTGTTATGGTGGAATAGGTAAGTTCCTGACTCGATGAACTTGATACCCAGCACTGATTGGAATGTGCAGGGCAATTTTTGGCCAGGCTTTCGCTTTTTGGTTGGGGCGGGACCACTCTGATAATATGTCTGTGGCACAGTCGCGAAAAAAGTGCTGTATCTCTATGGTGCACTAACTGTATGTATTAGTTGTCGAAAATGTGCATCTGTATTTCTATTGGTGATTATTTGTATGGTGAGCAATGATGAACCTGATCTGAATTTTTTTTGGGGGGTTTCCAGTACACCCAGACTGATTTTTGTTATACCTTGTTATCGTACTGGCAGTAACTGCTCTGTGTTGAAACAAGGTCAGTCTTTGCAAGGTAATGTTGTGGATGTGAGGATGGCCAACCATGGAAGTACTTGTATGCTTTCTGATCCTTTCCATGCTTTATTGTCTTTTTCAACTGATCTAGGAATGTGAGCAATGTACCATATGCACTGCACATCTGCCAGTGACAATGTCATGTCATCAAGATGCCTCGTCCCCATAGAGCCTACCATTATACTTCTTTCCCGCTTCAACCTGACTGTGAGACCTTGGTGACTTATGTCCAGCTGTGTGATCTCTAACAATGATAAAAGGCTATTTCCTATTACCTACCGGACCTACCATTATAATGGTTTACGCTACTTCCACTATTTGGCCTGACTGTCAGATCTTGACCACTTATCTCCAGCCATGTGATCTTTGACGATGGTAAAAGCCTGTTTCTTATTATCTACCGGACCTATTGTTATAGTGGTTTATGCTACTTCCTCTATTCGGCCTGACTGTCAGATCTTGACCACTTATGTCCAGCCGCGTGACCTTTGACAATGGTAAAAGTCTGTTTCCTATTATCTACCGGACCTACCGTTATAATTGTTTACGCTACTTGCTCTATTCGACCGGACTGAGAGTTATTGACTATATATATCCAGCCGCGTGATCTTTGGCATTGTTACCGGTCCGTTTCCTATTATCTACCGGACCTACCATTCTAAGGGGGCTATAAGGGGTTATCAGGTAGCCTCGCTATTATTTATAATTTGCTACTCGCGTATGTTAGCAAGCCCTTATAAGGCCTTATACACAAAAGCACATTGTCGTGATGTCAGTCTGGTGACCAGACCGTCTATATTTGAGGCAAGCCGTCGATAGACGTGCCTCATAGATGGTCTGGTCACAAGACTACATTTCACTGGCATGAGGTCTAGATGCAGCTAGTGAACAATATGTAGAACTGACTGCGCACATTCCACCTGGACATGGGAGAAGCAGCGGAGGCTCGAGACGTGGCACGACGAGGTTGGCCCCAACAGTGCTGCCGCCAACGACCACCCCACACGCAAGCTCACCAGCAAGTATGTCGGTTGTTCTAAATTCTAATTGGCTTTACCGGCAATTTCCGATCCATGAAGTCGGCGGCCAACACCACCTTCAACGTTGTTTTCATTTCCTAGCTGGCCGCCGATCAGTAATGCCAGCATGCGCTTTTTTTTCTAGATCTGATTAGGAATAGCAGAGGCTCAGTGTTACTCCGTGCGAATCCACCTGGATGGCAAGGCAGGGCGTCCTGCCGGCTAGCTTCAGCAGGATCACTGCGTCGGAACGACAAAACGCTGGTGGGTACCCGAAAGGGTCCTGGATTATACTTGTCCGAGTCATAGATTACTGATAGCTTCTGTTGATAAGAAGCCTCCTTCCCCACGCACCCTCACCTCGCATCGCAGACCACTCTTGCGGACTCAGAGGGTCGCTGCCAGCATACCCGTAGGGTCACTTGCTCGTGCCCACTCTCTCTGTCTGGTAAGTGAGTGGTGGCTCACCTAAACGGCCCTGGAAGGGCGCCGGTCGGGGTAGCGGTTCAATCCCCCTCACGAAAGCTTTCGCAAGCTCGAAACCGCACCTATTCCGTCCCTCTACTGCGCACGTCGCACGGGTCCTAATCCTCGGAGAGAGTGACTGACGTATGTAGAGAATGGGATCAACAGCCCAGGGTTACCCTCCCTCGCGCCTTCGGCGCTTCCTGAGCTTCCCAATAGTTGTCAAATCCCCTTTTTTCGTTTGTCGTCCTCCAATTTGATAGGTCTCGCATGATAAGGTACATCTCCCTTCAGCCTACCAGCAAAACCCGGCCGGCCGATAAACCTCACTAAGTTTGCGTTTCATTACGCTGTGTCAGTTCACATGCTGCTAGATTCAACTTTAAGCTGGCTTACACGCTCATTAGCCAATCAAATGACCACCTCGAGTTCGGGACAGCTGCTACGCTACCATTCATTTTGCTTTATAGCTGCTTCTGAATCGCCAACGTCCATTCGCTTCTGTTTTTGGGGTCAAAGTGTTGTTCAACCACGAGATCACGGTTCTTCAGAAATAACGAGAACGCAATCTTTCTCGTGCACTGCAACAACTGCAACTCTCCTCAAATTCGAGAACGCGCTCCATAGGACTAAATCTACAGGACATTTCGTGTGGTGAGTCTGGCGAGCGTTCGTATCATGCAAGCTTATGGGTCTACTGTCAGGCGCCGAACTGGTCCTCTGTTTCAAGACCTGGTACTGATGGGTTTGAAGTGTGTATCGCCGCAGATGTTGATCTTGCGTGTCGCCAAGGGCAGTGCAAGGCAATGCGATACAAACTAACGTACAAATAATGTCTCCACATACACGCTAGCTGTGGAATCCTGTAGGCATGCACTAACACTGCCCACTCTCGGGTTGTCACATGTCATCCTTGGTGGTGGGTCTCATGTGCGATGGTGAGAAGTGACATAGCTGCTAGTTCTCCATGATTCGCTCTGTCGACCGCGAAGCTGCCTAGAATGGTTTCAGGTGGGTCGAGCTGGGCAAAATTCGAATTCCGAGTCCAACGTGAACGAATAGATGGCATCTCCGGAGGGAGTCTCTTGTCTGTGGCCGCCACTCATTGGTTGATGTCAGGGTGTGTTCGCTTGGGGACGAGGCAAGCGTCGACTCGAAATTCTCATGGATTCGCAGCAGGTGCCTCGAGTGTGAATGTACTAACATAGTAAGATACCGATCAGAAGCCGCTGAACAAGACAGGCAAGTTTCTGGACGACTGTCATAGTTGGTTTCCTCATGGGACTTGAGACAGTCGGGTCATATATGGTTCCCTATTTCATGGCATCTGAGGATTCAGCACTGCGGTGATCATGAAGCTGACGCATTTTGCGAAGTCGGTACAAACCTCTCCTTTCAGTGCAAGAGGGCACATCAAAGCGAGGACCCGGGTCAACTAGAGTGTTCTGAGCGCGAGAAGACCGCACGTTGTCGCACTGGCACTCGAAGTGAACTTTCTACGACACTGTTCAGATTGTCGGTCAGTCCCTGTCGAGCGTTGAAAGTTGAAACCCAACTATGGTCCTAAGGCCTGGTGGATTGGTACTCGATTGCCCCTTGTTACGAAGACGACGTCCACCCACTCGTTGAAACCCCATTTGCAGCCGCGATGCAATCCCCTCGTTGGTCGAGAATGTTTTTTTTTAATCGGTATCGAAGCAGCGAAGACACTGAAAAGGGGTTGGACATTTGTGGCAGAGCTCGGCTCGGCAGGTGTTACTCACGTTGCTGCGACCGTCCAACAAACCCTCGCGACATCGCTCAGCGCTCAGCGCTCAAGACCCTCAAGCTCGACTTTCGGAGACCATGGCAGACTTCATCCAAGGACTGGATCCCGGAAAGCTTGTCTTGGGCGGCGCTGTACGACCCAATCCTCTGCTGTGCTTACGATGACGTCCTCACGACTCGAACGTCGCTCCGACAGGTGTTGTCCTTCGTCATCAGTCCGTTCTCGGCGCCAGCGTACAATCTGCCCATCTTCCTGTTTGGAGCGCTCGTTCACGAGAGCAGCGATGCCGTACAGTCGCTCAAACTCGTAGGCTGCCCATTGCCCATTGCCACCCCGTCCGCACTGAATCAGAGCCACAGTTTACCGGCGTCCTGTCTGCGTCGATTCTCTTCGATATCATCTGGGTGTTCAACAACGACCAAAGCGGCTTCGCGAAATTTATCTTGTTCCTCTTGTGGTTGCTCAAGGCGCGTGCTGAACGTCCTCGAGACCGCCACGCGCGCTGACGTGAACCATCTCTCCTAGTTCCCTACCGCTATAACGTTCTGGGCGGCCCTCCGCCAGAGAGGTTCTCAATTCATGGGCCTCGGCGCTGATACCAACGGTCCGACCGGTGAGTTCCCTTCTCCACCCCCCCTGCTCCGTACTGATCCGCAGCAGTCTGGTCTATGCCCGGCGGTTTCACGTCGAACGGTCGCGAGGGCTACCAAGTCGTCGACGATGAACCGCGTGTCAGCGTCCCTCCTCGTGGACCGCCTCCACCTCAAAAGGCGACCATCGTCGCACCGACGCCTCAAGCCGCCCCCGGCGTCCAACCAGGCAACTACCAGAGCGCATGAAATCCCCACGCGCGTCGATGCGCACTGCGACAGACACAGTTCCCAGACGATGACATAACGCATGAATTACAGAATTATTTCCGTCCGTTGGAATCCATCGTTCGATCTTCGTCCAGGTCTTCATGCGTCCGTAGTCCCCCCATCCTGCCTTTGTTCCGCTTTCTTTCGCCTATAGAGCCAGGGGCGATTGTCATTCGTGTATTCGTTCGAGACGTGCAAGACGAGGTCACGCGTGGCTGGGCTTCAAGCTTTCATCTCCCGAGGATGACACCAGCAATTTGCTAGTACTCGTTGTACAAATACCTTTTTTTCCCCGTCGGCGCTTGAGGATAGTCTGTCATACGTATGCTGTTCAGCTTCTGTATTGAATAACAGTCGCTTTTGAAGTTTTTCTATCTATTGTGGTACGAATGGAGGCCACTGTGGGGAGATTTGACCACCGAGCTAGAAGGCGTAGGCGGTATAATTCGTCGGTTTTTTTCCGCGACAATCACACAGCGGCCTCGGCGACTGATCGTCGAAATTGCTCTTCCGAGTCGCAATCTGGTATGCATAGGCCGTATGCGTGCTGCTAGAGATACGGCCTGGCGCCCCTAACATTATGATGCTCGGGAGTGATAGGTGACGCCTCCAAGGTAAGGAAAGACCGTGACTCCTTTTCGAGCAACAGCAAATCAAAGAGTCCGCAAGAAAGCAAAGCGAGCTAATATACGAGGGAACAACGGCGCGCAGTCGCAAACGCACACAACCAACTGGAGTCCGCGCCACAGATCCAAAGCAGATCCTTGCCCTCCGCCAGAGGTGCTGGCATCACGCATGCCCCGTCTCCTGCGCCAACGACCGCAACGCCGCCTCCGACCGCGGTTTGATCGCCAGCTTGAACGGATTCGGTATCCTACCGTCTAGCATGAGCGTTGCCCCAGGTAACACAAAAAACGCTTACCGAAAGACCGAATTGTCAAAAACCACCTCGGGCTCGACATCCACCCCGCGTTCGTCCACAGCCTTGCTCATGTCTAGCGTAGCTATCATGGACACGATGAGCAACCACGCCGATGACTCGACGAGGTGTGCGCCAGGGCATCGGCTATGCATTTACGTGAGCGTTGGTCGAGCAAGCATGCAGGAGGCGCTTACCGTCTTCCAAAACCAAAGACATACGCCCGTGGATCACGTCGTCGTTTTGTCGCCTCATCTACAGTCGGTTCGAGGTACCGATCAGGATTGAACGCGTGGGGATCCGGAAAGAGGCTTTCGTCCCGCAGAATGGTCCTGACAAACATCTCGATCAACCTGCGCCCTCGCTACCATGCAGACATGCAATTCCGGCGCACCAGATATTGGCAAACACCTAGCACGCAGTCAGATTAACACCACATGAGTGAAGAGAGCAACTTGACATACGAAAGACCCCTTGGGTATAAAGACGCCATCGTAGATGTCATCCTCCATCACCCTATGTGGAAGACCTATGCCAGACGTGAGCACGAACCTATGCGTTACGTGACTCGCACAGGCTGACCTAGAGGTACAGGCACGCTCCACCTCAGCGACTCCGTAAAGACCGCATTGCAGTACGGTAGTGACGACCGATCCTCAAATATCGGTAGCCGATTCTGTCCAATCACTGCATCGATTTCTGCCTGTGCCCGTTTGAGCACCGCAGGATGCTGCACCATAGCGAGGATGAAGTGCGAGATGACCGTGACGGTCTGTTAATCAACGTACTTTGGTCGTCGCGACTCCATGGGAAGGTCAGCGAAGAACTTACAGTATCGATGCTAGCTTCCGAATGTTATTGAGCGTGGACGAAGATGGCCGATGAGAAATGACTGACCTACCAGAATACATCGAGTTCGCCGTCCATCTCAAATCGAAATCCAGTTGAGAATCCAGTTTCTTGTCCTTGTCCTCCTTTGCATCCAACACCGCGGAGACGAACGACGCTCTTGCAGTACCCTTGCGCTATCCAGAATGACACATGAATCGGTGGTGGCAAGAACAGGTGAAAATAGCGATCATACCCTCTCATCCAAAACGAACTCGTATGGCCTATCGACAAATTCTTCCATCTTCTTCTTCCATATGGCTGCCTTGCGCTTGAAACCTGCACCGGGGAACCAGTCTGGCAAGTGTTTTACTGGACATCACACACGTCAACGATGCACTGGATCTGAACCAGTTGACGAAGACACACGCGAAGGAATGACGTCGACAGGCCAGATACTACCGGATGAGGCGATGCGATTGGAGAGCAATGCAACACATTCGTCAGCAAGCTTCAGAAAGACGTCGTCTGTCGACTTGATGTGGTGTCCATACACGACCAATAACGTCAACCCTCCCGCGTACCTAGCCACATAATCAAAGTCAGACGGACCTGATCGTAGATGAGAAGAACAAAAAATTAAGAAAAAAAGCGCACCGCCGGAGGTGATCCTGGAACTTGGATGGATCTTCGAGAAGCCCTTTGAGGAACGGCTTCGTTGCAAGCTCGAGCAACGGCTGGTAGTGTTTGATGCTGGACGGCCCGAGTGCAGCTTGCATCAGCCTCCGCTGACGACGCGACTGATCGCCGTATGGTGTAAACGCCATCATATTGTTGCATCCGCAGCTGATCGGGCAAGATGAGATCGTGAGCAGATGGGAAGGAGATCAGGCAGACGTACAGCTCCCCAGCCATGACGAAACGAGGTTTGTCAGAGTATATCGCCCCGCGTTTATCCAACAGATCGAACGCCACTTCCGGGGTGTTCAGAAAAATTAGTCCCTGACCGAAAATATGGAGGTACGTGATAGGACCTGTCTCGCACAAAGATCAGCACCGACGTTGTAACGTGTTGATTCGTGCGAACGCGAGATGAGGCGACGCACCATATTGCTTGGCCCATTGTTCGGCCAAGAGCCAGAGCTGCTTTGTACTGAGATCAGTAACATTGCCCAGAACGGGGAGCGGCTTCGGCCCAGGAGGGAAGGGCGCAGGTGGCGTCGGCTTGGTGAGCTGACGATAGAGTGTGTAGGAAAGCGTCACCGCGAGAAGCACCGCGGCGACCGTCGTCGTGGCCGCCATCCGAGTACACCGCGCGTGATCAGATTCAAGAGGGCAGGTGGCAGAAAAAAAACCAACGAGGGGATCGGAAGATGCAACGAAGAAGGAAGATTCAGAGGAGGAGACAAGCGCGATCCAAGGTCCCCGTCTCTCACCTGCCCTTTTACGCTCGCCAGCTGTCCAATACATCCATCACACGTGACGACCGCTGGCATGAACGCCTGGGTCTGAAAGATCTGAACCGCAAGGACTGAGGCCGGATAAATTGAGGCGTGATACAAATTCTGTCGCTGGAGACAGTTACGCCGACGCCCAGTGGGGTCAGAGTGTCAGGTGTGCCGCATTCGCGACGCTCCTGCCCGGCTGGCAAGGGGCGCAACAAGACAGACAGCTGTCACAGCGCGGCCCACGGATCCGCTTTTGCGTGGGGTAGCCCTACTGCCAATTCCCGGTGGATCGTCGTAATGGTTGGCCCATTTCCGGCCAACACGTCACTCTGGAGGCCCAAAGATAAACGTTTTCCGCGTTCGTCATTCCCAAGTGGGAGGAGGGGTCAACTTACGTTGACGGGACTACGTAAATTTTCCGACGAGGCAGGAAGGTTCGCGGCACGGGCGCAGGAAACGGTACTGCACGTGCTCGAACCATGGCGGCCATGCTGAAAATTTGAAGGTGAGCTCTCGTATGGATGCAAAGTCGAACGACGACAAACCCAAGGTTGACGATCACGTGGCTCCGCAGATTCTCCTTCAGCAATTCGTGGCAACGGTATGTAGTAATTGAAGGACGCATAGCAACTTGGAATGGAAGAACGGCACTGAGGCTTCCTGTAGAAGCGAGAAAGATTGCGCTCCTCGTGGTCTTGGGAGATCGCTAGTCACTGATTGGCCTGACACACTGTAGGAGCGAATTACACTTTATGCCTGCTTGATTTAGCGAGGCTGACTCGAATGATACAAATGTTCTTAAGGCATGAGTGTCACCGAAAGGGGCGAGGGGATTGTGCGGGCGTAGAACGCATATAAGCAGCAGAACGCATTTGACTTCATGAGGGCCAAGCTTTTCGGGTACGCCAGC
>JBBPSV010000109.1:17728-28746 GCA_038093795.1 Retiboletus fuscus
TGAAAAGATGTTCATTGTTGTTGCCACAACAGGTACATCAATCTTCTTCGCCCACGAATGGGGCTCTCAAAGCTGCCGCGCCTGTCGACCGTCCCAACGTTGAAGGCGCGTCTTCTTCACGCTCACGGATTCCAGCGCGTTCCGATTCTGGCAGGCTCCGGTCATTATCCCTGCCAGCTTCGATACTAAGATGCACACCTTGATCCTCAGGCACCGGTGGCGACTCCGCACCCACCCTGCCTTCGACCACACTCTCGTTAACCTTCTCGTCATCTCCATCCTCCGGCCCGCCGGTCTTCATACTGTAGCTCGCCCACATGCTCTTGTTTCCCGCGGTCAGGCCTGGGCCACTCCCGAGAACCCTGGCACTCCATCCACTGACTTCGCTATCCCAGCTTCCTCTCCTCGAGCTTCTAGGTCTGAGAGCCCGAAGGCTGGCGTCCACGTCCCGCTCCCCGTCGACATCCAAGCGATCGTCATCAGCAAGAAGAAATTGACTGGTATTCTCCCCCTCTGGATCCCCAAGGACACTGCCTCCGAGATGAGAGATGGAGTCACTGCCTCCAAGCAAACCAGACAAGGTCGCGGACCCCAACGAACCAATGGTCATGCGTGATCCGGGTATCGCATATGCCGAGGAAGCGAGCGTGAGCATCGAGGCGTTATCAAGGGGTGGTGAAGAGGGGCGTGGATTATTTCGCGGGTGGTGTGCCGTGTGAAGTGGTGCCTGGAGCCCATGGACGCTGTGTCCCAATAGCCCAGAGTTTGATGAAGTGAAATTTGCATGTGCCATAGCGGAAGGATGCGAGGCAGATTGGGGAGATGGTGTAAGGGCGAAAAATGTGACAGATGGACCATTACCAACCAGACCACCATTGGTGCCGGTGGAAGATGAGCGAGCATGAAGGACATGGCGCGGCGAGATCTGTGATACAGGGGTCACAGGGACCTGGGCAATGTGTCCAACGCCTGCAGGCGGCAGATCAATGCTAAGGACGGTGGTAGGCTTGGTGCTCGCTGCAATACTGCGGAAGGTTCGAGGGTGAGATATGTAAGACGAAGAGGAATGGGAAAGCGAAGGTGACGGAGGGGAACTCGGGGGGAGAGGACGTAATGACGCATCCTCATCAGCCTCGAGGGCGCTCGTAGGAGACCACATGGAATCACGAGCTAGGGACGAGGGGCGGGTAGAGGCATCCACGTTATCATCGTCACCAGAATGTAGAGACTGATTGTGCTCCGTTTCCGTGTCGTTCAGGGAAATAGTACGTCGTTGCGATACCGCAGACGAAACACCCCTCTTGTGATAATGGAGGGTACCCTGCCGCTGCGACGCGGCAGGGTTGACATGCGTCAAAGGAGAAGAGATGGATCGGCCGCTTGGCCGCGAACCGGTCGTAGTCGTGACACCAAATTGACCCTTGGGGTTTGGAACGGTTTTTTGGGCGATGCTCAAGACTGTGTTTCCATCTGGGATCCTCCTTGCCCTGGCTGACCCGCCGAGTTTGCGCTGGAACCAGTTGATGATTGGTTTGCTAGAACGATGAGGCACTTTCTTAGCATACAGCTCAGGCTGCTCTGACACCGGTGTCTGCGTCGACTGGAGGGGAGCCCTGCGAGGACCGGACTGTGGGTGTTCCTGCTTTGCGTGTGAGCCGTCTACGTTACCCAGCTTGGATTGAGGCTTCTGTGAGTGGAAATCCTGAGACCTCGCGGGGACCATTGTGGTGGTTGCAGTTGCTGGCGGCATGTGCGACTGAAATATCCAGTCTTGAATGGTACACTCGGAAGATGAAAAGGAAGATATCGCAGAAGGACTCGTTCAATGCTTTGCCATGTAAATTAGTGCCACCAGGCCGGACTCAGTCTCGGATGCAGTAGTGCCAGCAGACATGATTCGCAATGTTTCTAATACTACAGTATTAATACATGGCCTTGGATTTTCACCATTCCGTCTTCTTGGTCGTCTTTGCTGGGACGACCGGAATCTTGTTTCCTTTGTATCCGAACCCATCCAGCCATGGCCAAACCGCGCTCCTGCGCTGCTCAAACATGGTGATGACATCTTCCTTCTGCAGCGTCAGCGCGATGTCGTCCAGTCCATTCAACAAACAGTGGCGCCGGAAAGGATCCACCGTAAAGTGGATCGCTGGCTTGCCGTTATCCCGCCTCACTTCCTGTTTCTCGAGGTCGACCTCGAGCTCCACACCTGCTTCTGCGTCCGCAGCAAGTTCTTTGCACTCCGCTTGAGAAAGCGGTAAGGGGAGCATGCCATTTTGCATAGCGTTGTTCCGGAAAATCTCGCCGAAGCTCGGGGCGATAATACAACGAATTCCGAAATCATTCCTGAAATTCATAATCGTCAGTTTCGAGAACCAGATAACCAAGTTAGGACAGGAAGACCCACAAGCTCCATGCGGCGTGCTCCCGAGAGCTACCACAACCAAAGTTCGGCTCGCTGACGACGAGAATTCTCGCCTGGTCATACGGAGGATGGTTTAGGACAAAGTCTGTCTTCTCCCCTGTCTTGGGATCAAAGCGAAGGGCGTAGAACAATGCGTTAGATAAACCGGTACGTTTCAATGTTTTGAGGAATTGCTTGGGAATGATCATATCTGTGTCCACGTTGGCCATGTGCAGAGGTGCTGCGACTCCTTTAATAACGACAAATTTCTCAACCCCAGAGCCCGAAGACGGGGTGATCTCTGCGGAAGATGCCCCAGATGCGTGAGTGAGAGGCTGCGGCTCAGGAGGAGGGAGGACAGGGTCGGTCAAGAACTTGTCTGGGCTCAATTGCTTCAGGATCGGCACTCCAGTGATTTTAGTCTCGGTTGCCGAACCCAATAACTTCCGAACGTCAGTAAGCTTGCCCGAAATGGCTGCAGCTGCTGCCATGGCAGGGCTGAGGAGGTGAGTCCGCCCTCCAGCACCTTGACGACCTTCAAAGTTGCGATTGCTCGTGCTGGCACAGCGCTCACCAGGGGCCAGCTGATCTGGGTTCATGCCCAAGCACATAGAGCATCCAGCCTCTCGCCAGTCGAAACCAGCTCGTTTGAAGATTGTATCTAATCCCTCTGCCTCTGCATGCTGCTTAACCAGCCCTGAACCAGGAACAACCATAGCTTGAACGTTCGGTGACACCTTTGCGTCGGGGCCGGCAGCCAAGACGACTCGAGCAGCAGACCGGAGGTCTTCAATGCGACTGTTGGTGCAGGAACCAATGAAGACTTTGTCCAGGGAAACGTCTTCCATGCGGGTATTCGGCTGCAAACCCATATAGGCCAAGGCCCGTTCTGCAGCAGCCCGCCTAGCCGGGTCTGTCATTGCTGCAGGATCTGGAGTGGAACCAGTAATGGAGATAACATCTTGAGGGGATGTGCCCCACGTTACAGTTGGTGGTATATCGGCTGCATTGACCTTTATTTCGACATCGAATTTTGCGTCGTCATCGCTCTTGAGGGTACGCCAATAGGCTACAGCACGGTCCCATGCTTCGCCCTTGGGAGCCAAGGGACGATTGCGGAGGTATTCAAAGGTGACTTCATCTGGTGCAACCAAACCAGCTCGTGCACCAGCCTCGATACTCATGTTGCAGACGCTCATACGGGCCTCCATGCTAAAGTTGCGGAAGACAGAGCCAGCATATTCGATGACATGGCCTGTGCCTCCAGCGGTTCCGATAAGTCCGATGATATGCAGGATGACGTCCTTCGAATTTACGCCTTCCGCGAGGTCGCCATCTACAGTGATGCGCATGTTCTTCCCCTTTCGTTGCAGTAAGGTTTGAGTAGCAAGGACATGCTCGACCTCGGATGTCCCAATGCCGAACGCCAAGGAACCAAATGCGCCGTGAGCTATGTAAAGAAAAGATGAATCACTGCAAAGATCTGATATTGCGGACATACTGGAGGTGTGTGAATCACCACAGACACATGTTATACCCGGAAGCTTCGAGAAGTCAATACTGTATACTGTATACCAAAAATACGACATAGTGCCTCACCGTGAAACCTTGTTCGGGTCCGATGATGTGCACGATCCCTGTGGTTCGGTCAGTAAATAAGTTACCAGACAAACGGATGCGCACACCTTGACGCCGGTCCGCCAGCCCAAAGTAAGTGAGTCCAAACTCTTTTACATTTTCTTCAACGGCCAAACACTGTGCGCGAGAATCGGGTTCTGCGACGAACGTATCGACGGACTTGTAGTTTTTGCGGGAGATCGTACTTTCATTAAATGAGGATCCTGGTCTGGCTACCGCACGATAGCCCAAAGTTACTCACGGAATGTTATGATCAACGGTCGCCAAGGTGCAATCAGGCCGGCGAACGTCCCGCCCGGCTGATCGCCTACCCGCGTGATGAGCAACGGGTTCATATGAGCAAATGGGGAACGTACAATCCTTCGAACGCCTGAGGGCTTGTGACCTCGTGAACGAGGTGGCTGCAAGGCAAGCTCGTCATCGGGTTCACTTGCCAGACCAACGCACGTACCGATCGATGTAGATGAGGGCTAATCCATCCTCCATGGCATCGCTGAGGGGCAATGAGTTTCATGTCAATAAGTATAGCTGTCACTCACACGACATGGTCGTCCCAGATTTTGTCGTACAGAGTGCGGGGTCCAGGGACGGGGGCTGGCATGATGTTGTGACAGAGTCAGATAGCGGTATGGAGCGAAGAAAGAGTGCTCCAATATTGTTACTATTGTTACTCGGTTCTGGCTTTGAGGGACCTGTTATTTAATTCATGAGCAATCTCGGCCGATCTTGGCAATTCGGCCGACGATTGCACAAGACACATCTAGAATCTCAGACTCTCGGAACAACTAGGCGATCACGCTTGGTCAAGTCGTATGTTTTCGCCATCCGTGCTTCGGGCGAAGAAGGGAGCTGTCCTGGACACGGGACAAGCATGTAATAATATTTAGGTTACCGAACTCGCTTTCTGCCTGCTTCAGAAAAATATAACATAGCAATGATTCATTTTGAGAGTAAGGTTGTAATCAGACACTCAGAGGGCGTCTATGCCTTCCTGAAAAAATGGATTAATCCAAATCGTGCCACAGTCACGGAAGCTTGGATGGACCAAATACCTGTTCAGTTGCGCAATCCATTGGAGACGCGCTCCGATTCGTCAATCCAGGTGTTCCGGGAAATGCCGTACCCAAACTGCATAGTTTTTCAGCCACACCTGCTCACCCCAGATGTCGGTGTACCAAGTGCGTAGCCCCGAGTCTCCAAGTCGACGTTATGGCCAAGTCCAAGAAGTGCGCACCTCCCCAATTGCCTGGAATCTAGGCTAACCATTCGCCAGCCACACTAACCACAACCAGAACCGCAAGGCCCACCGTAATGGTATCAAGCGGCCACAGACCAACCGGACGCGCTCGTTGAAGGGGGTGTGTACTCATACTATTGTCTACGTACTCTCTAATGTTGAAGCCTACTCTGCATTAGGTTGACCCTAAGGTGTGCTAGCCTTTCAATGGTCTGCTTGATACCTGAAATGAAAACCCTCATTCTATGATATAGTTCCGCAAGAACGCTCTCTATGCGCTTATTGGATCTGTACGCCCAATCTTTCCCTCTTGGTAGCCTTTTATCTTATACCTTGTTAGCGAAAAGCACGGGCAGAGAAAAATGAAAGTTCATGATCTCAGTGGTTCCCTTCACCCTTATCGCAGCGCCGCGAAGACCGAGAGTCGCAGGCGTGTAGATCACTCGACACATGTATCACCTATCGTAACCGTGCAGTACGACTTAGGTCATAACAGTAACATTGCATTCCAATATCTCTTCATCATGATCGGGATTCCGGTGTAAGCGAATGGTCCCCAAGTTTTTCCCTTCGACTCGCCTGCAAGTTCTTTACGTTGCGCTCGAGAGCGGCTTGCAATCTCGCAGCCTGGAGATGCGGGGAAATGAAGTGAATGATGGTAGTGAAATGACCCTGTGAAACTTACTGCTGCGTCTTCAGGTCGCAGCGCTCCCTTGGCCATGTTGTGTTTGCCATATTTGAGTTTCTTGACTCGTGTAGTTTGTGTTCTCTTCCCTGCAGTACCTTCCTCAAGCAGAGCCTCGCACTCCTCCTGGGTGGCCACATAACCTTGCAGTAGTGAAAAGAACTTGTGACGGAGGACAATTTTGATCCTCTCGAACGCATGCGCGCTGTACCACCCGTCTCGTTCCTGAAGTGGGTGAGATGGGAACGTGGTAGTAGATATTGTAATACCTACATCGCATGTTTCACGCAAGTCTTCTTCACTTTCAATCATATCCTTCAACATGGGGTCATGTAGGTCACAGAGCTGGAAAGCCGCTGTTTCCTTGGTGAGTGTAACACCATCGAATACGTGTGACTTGCTAGATAAGGAGACAGCGTCATGTATCACCCAGGTAGAAGGAAAATGCAAGTTACCGTCGCTCAACGTCCAGTGCTTCCTCTTGTTCGACAGACCTGGTGATATATGTGGCCGCTGATCTCCCTTCCTGTCTTCTGGAGACGATAGAAACCCTCGACATTGGATGGTTTGCATTACGGAAATAAATACGCTGATAGCTGTCGGATTTGAGAGGCAGTTTAACCATCTACTCCCAGTGCAAGCTTACAATCGAGCCTCTGGATTCTTCCTTGGGTCATATTTGAGGCGGATAAGAGTATCCCGCCAGGGTCCATCCTGGAATGTATAGCTAACAAGAGGAAGTAAAACTTTGGAACTACAAAACATGAGATGTTGTGAGAAGTGGAGTAGAGAAAGACACCTCACTTGTGTATCTCTCTAACTTCAGCGGGGCTGAACTGATTGTACAGGGCAGCGCGCGTCCAAATCGGACGGTCTCGCATCAACTAGTAGATATGTTAGTCACGATATCAGGAGAATTCAACGGATGTATACGACCTGTGTGACGCGCTCGAGGAGTTCCGGTTTTACTTGATTTTGGGCTTGTTGCACGGCGGGAATTGGATTTTCCGGGACCTATGGAGTGTAAGATGAAAACAAATGATTCAGGACAGCGACCAACATTGAGATCTCCAAACGTGACCGTCGCAGGGCCATATCCCTTCCAACGACCCTTGTTGATGAGTCGCTTACGTTCCTCACCAGTTTCTTCGTTGATGACGGTAGCGGCCATTGAGGCAGAGTTTGGTTTGAAGCTGCCTACCGTCAAGCCCATGCTGTGGAGAGAGTCAAGCGACTTACTTGTAGTTCTGAGGAATGCCCTGACGACTGAATATTGGCGGTGGAAAGAGCCTCAAATTACTCGGTGTAACGGATGGTTCGCCATGTTTCACAAGACCAGGATCAATGTTGGGATCACTCCCTGCCGGAGAAGAGAGGATATAATCTTCTTTCTCTTCGGGGATGGTGTACTGCCGAATGGCATCGACTGCCGACATGTCAGCATGATTTCCGTGTTCATCCTATCTCAGCTTACCGTCCATTCTGTCCATCGCCAGTCGCAACTGCGCGACAGGGTCCGACATCTCGGGTTGAAACTGATAATCCGCCATGGCTATCCTTGTTGTAAATATCCGTCATAACAGTGACAATAACCAGACTCACTGCGAAATCGAACGGTTTTGAAAGTGACGCCTAACGGTTCCGCAATGTACTCTCCAACGACACCGCCATCGCCTACCCGCCGACGCTTTCTTTTCGTAACCTTGATCAAGACATTGCTTGTCCCGACGACATCTCCTGGTATTGGATGTGCATAAGGGTTACCGTAGCGGAGGTTTAGTTCCAACAAAGCTTCACTCCTCGCGGCGGTGCGCTTGAACGCATTTTCGAGCTTGGATGCGCCACCTAGATTGCGAACTGCTAAGGGTACGGAAGATTGCTGCACATAACCTGGGTACTCGACTGAATAGAAATGCGTAGCAGGAAGTGGATGCTCAGGCGCCTCGGTTGGCGAAGACGTTGATTGCTCGGTGTCCATAGGAGGGGACGGATTAACGTTGATTAGCAAACCTCACTAGGTATCCTTAAAAGCTTAATGGGTGAACTAGGTATAGGCCGGCTTTGAGTGTAGTCAAGCCATTAATCATCAAGCTACCAGACATTTAATCCCAGGCAGCTCCCAAGCTGACAAGCAGCCCCGTCGGCCTCTTCGACCAGAGCTGATTAGTTACCACCCGTCTTCTTCTGCAGATTCCTCCACGCACTCAAGAGTTCCTACAAATAGAGGGTAAAAATGTCTAAGCTCGCCTGGCTACGTACTTTCGACTTACTTGGTCTGCCAGATCGATACCAGCTTTCTCGAGCTCCTCCTTGAGTTTCTTACCTGCATTGCGAAATTCCGCATTGGACAAGAGCTGGAACAATTGCATTGTTGTCGGGCCCGTGGTTGGGTCAACTCCTGTTTAATTACCTGCAGTTAACACTACAGGGAGATAACATGGACATGTGTACCTTTCTGTTGCATGAGCTGTTGAATCTCGTCTAGCGCCTTCACAGCTTCCGGACTACTCAACAACTTTCGAATGGCGGGAAGATTTGCGACCTCTTCGAAGCTGCCCAGGCTTGAGCCAAGCTCTGACGGCTTTTTTATTCTTGCATGTACCCGGGGTGTGAATGAAAACGAGCGTTGGTAGCGAAACGCGGGGTGTGATGCTGGCCGTACTGGCCAGCGTGCGAGCAGTCTGACCGTGTTCATGTGGTTGACGGTAGGCTAGACAAGTGCAAAAAGTTTCACGCCACCGACGCGTCGGGTAATCAGACGCGTGCCCCTGCTACTACATACCTCACTGACTTTGCCATGGATTACGATTATTTCTCGATCGAAGCGATTCTTGCAGAAAATCAGGTAGCTACTCTGTCGACCAGGCTGACTGCCGCTGTATATGACCTTGTAGAAAGTGCAATGCACCTTCAAGATAGATGTACCTAGTATGGGGCATCTTGGTGGAGGTTCTGATAGAGATGTATGCTCTCATCAACGATCCAAGTATCATCACGCTTAGCAAAGGGCTCCAACAGATCAAGGCTTCGACAAAGGTCCCACTTCCGATGTGGTTGGCATATATCTTTATCTATTCGTGAGTCTATCTATACCGTCAAGTCGTTCATTTACTCCATGACCCTGACAGTGACTGGGCTGATGTGGCTACACCGGGGGCCTTTGGTACTAGGGTTAGGAATGCGCTAAGAGCAGAGCCTCGGAGTGTCAAGCTCTCCACGCTCGTCGGCGCGGGTGGACTATGGTATGGTTTTGGGAAGATGATCATGGAGATGTTTGTGAACTGTAATGGATGTTGGATAGTCGTGCTAATCCCAATTTCTAGATTATCAGAAGACCAGAGCCGTGAAATGGAGGCGGTTCTGACGCAGGTGTGTAATCATTGTATGTTGACATGTCTCCCGGCTCTGAGGATGACCTCTGTAAGACACTCCGCGGGCGTCTCACGGAAGTGATCGACCAAGCGCAGCATTTTGCAGCGCTGGGTCCTTCAGGTGGGGGGACTAGCGGTGACGTGACGCAGTCATTTAGAGAAGGTCTGGACGGGACAGAAAGGGAGCGTGAGGTCGAACTTTTCAATCTACATCGCACAGCGCTGATGTGTTGGCAGTATTCTTATTAGCACAAGAAAGCGTCAGACGAACAAAACGTTGGTACGAAGGCAGTGACAGGGCGCGCCGGTGAATGGGCTGTACATAGTTTAAAATGAAGACGCCTTCATCGCGCATACTGGATCTGGGTGTCATTGGTCCTTTTTCTGAGCGACCTCCTCTGAAATGGGCAGCATTTTTAGCTCTTGCACAAACCTGCAACACGCTGAATACGAGCATCACGAAGAGAGATCGCGTATATACCATTTCACGCTTGCCCACAGAGCAACTTCGATTGCCATTAGGATAAAGAAGTGGACATTGCCATTCGTGAGGTATGCTGACCAGGCAAAGACCAAAAGGAGAACAGCAAAGGCACAGTCAACTGCAAGCAAGAACGATGGGTGTAAGGAAGAGCCTGGCTTGAGAACGAAGGAGAAGAATCCTGATACATCGACGTCGGGTTCAGATGGCATGATATTCATGGCCAAGTCTTGAGCCAGTCATTTCATGAATACAAACAGTGATCAACAAGAAGCTACTAGTCTCTCAACACCGTCCTCCCCGATACGATGCAATGCGAAAACGGGTGTTTGTGGATCTGACTCGGTTTGTCCGTGTACTAGAATACGGGGCCAAGTCAGGAAGTTGTGGGACGATTCCAACAGTCCAACAAACATTGACATGTGCCCGAAAGTTCGAAATACTTTTCAACGAAAAAGAACACAGATTCTGGTCTAGGGGCATCTTCGGAACCATCATGTTCGTCGAAGGTACTCTTGGGCGGTGTCCGGAGTACGGGAAGTTTGAGGTGATCTAATCGAGTATCGAAAACCACAAGACTCGCCGGTGACGAGCTGGGTCTGTAGGTACAGCCTCTAGGAACGAGAGAGACGACATACTTGGAGGCTTGTGACGATAGAAACTCGATAGTTGAAAGTGCATGCGTGATCAGCAAGAGATAAGAGGATACCGTGTGTCTTGTGGGAATTTCAATAGGCTGAGGGCGGCAAGCGTGTTGACTTACTCTCCTGGCTCAGGCAAGAAATACGCAGAAAGTTCGTGCAACACAAGCAGAGAGGGTGCACGATCGAGCGTCACTTTCTGAGCAATCGGGACGGATGGGGAGGAAACATCGTGTGTGCGGAGTGAGGCGAGGACCACAACGAGGTGTTGGGGGTCATGAGGATAGCTGCGGAGGAAGGGGTCACTTGGGCGGTGCCTACGTGATGAAATCAAGCAGCTCACAAGATGGTGACTCTCGAGCTCATACTTGCCACCGTTCCAGTTCCGGAGTGCGCGTCGAGCCATTGGTCGTTCGAGAGAGCCTGTAGTAAGGCGTGGCGGGAGGGGGTGAAGAGTATGGCATGATGCGGGGGTGGGACGGAGAGACAGAGATGAACGGGTGCAGAGGGAGGGTAGGGGCCGTGTACGACGAGGGACCGGAAGTGGGGCAGAGACGGTGC
>JBBPSV010000110.1:0-32717 GCA_038093795.1 Retiboletus fuscus
ATCCATGGCAAGCTTTCCGGGGGAGAGGATCATGCCAAGGTAGTCAACCTGGTCTGTGGCGAAGGAACATTTGGACAGACGTAGGTGGAGGTCGAGTTCTTCCATTCGCTGGAGGACTCTCCTAGTCTGTTCCGTGTGAACCGAGTCATCGGGTGAAAAGATGAGGAGGTCGTCCATATAAATGACGAGCCACCCTTCTGAGATCATGTCCCTAAACGAATCGTTCATGAAGCGTTGGAACGTAGCAGGGGAGTTAGTCATGCCAAAGAACATGACCATGGGTTCGAAGAGACCCTTGTGAGTAAGGAAGGCTCCTTTCCACTGGTGTCCCTCCTTGATTCGGACGTTGTTGTAACCCCATCTAACGTCGAACTTGGTGAAGACCTTGGCGTCTTGCACCTTATTGATGAGGTCGTCGATCCGGGGTAAAGGGTACGCGTCTCGGATCGTTTGGTCGTTGAGTTTCCGGTAGTCCATACAGGGCCGGAGCTTGGGGTTGCCATTGGCGTCGAGTTCTTTCTTCTGAACAAAGAAGAAGGGGGATGCTTGGGGGCAGTTTGAGGGGCGGATAGCACCGGACCAGAGATTCTCTTCTAGGAAGGCTTCGGTGGCTTCGTGTTCACGCGGGGATAATGGATATAACTTGCCGATCTTGGGTTCGAAGCCTTCTTTAAGATTGATCTCGTGGTCGTAAGTCCGTTCCGGTGGGAGTTGTCCGATTGGTCGTTCTTCAAACACCTTTCGGAATTGCTCATACTCCGCTGGAAGGGTAACCTCGGGTTTCTTGTTGAACTCCGCTTGTGCGAGTTGCATGGCGGAGGTGATCTTGGCGATAACCGGAGAGCCTAAAGGATAAAACCGCGATCCACACCGTTGGATTCGACCGATTCTATAATGATCATGAGCCCTTAGACAGAACTCGTTCTCCATTTCTTCGTCAAGGTATTCGTAGAGACGGGTGTGGTCAACACAGTTGACCTTTACTTGGCGCGGGGGGGTCCAGTCGAAACTAGGTCTTTTGAATCGGTCGCTGTGCTCGGAAGTAGCGACGTTGTGTTCCTGGAAAAGGGTCTTGGACTGATCACAGGATTCTGGGATATCTATGGTCTGTTTAACCCAGTCGATCGTGGGGTTGGTGGCGCGTAACCACGGGAGTCCAAGGATGACGTTCTCGCTTCCGCAAGACATGACATGGAAGAGGACCTTCTGGGTAATTCCTCCAGTGTTGGCGTAGAGAGTACAGGTGAACCGGATGGCTCCGTGAGAGTTGCTAGATTGGTCGACGTTTCGAACCAGGATGGGTTTCGGTAGTCGGGTAGTGGGGAGCCTGTGCTTTCGCACAAAGTCCCAGTCGATGCAGGAAATATCGGCGCCGCTGTCGATCAGGGCGCGGGTGTCAACGGCTTGAAGGGAGTGCACTGGTACGATGAGTTGAACTGGGATCTGCATGGATTTGCGAGTCTCAGATACTAGTACATTGGCACATCTAGGAGGAGTCCGCGTTGACGGGGTCCTCCGTTCTAAAAATCCTTGCGGGAGAAGGAGATTCTAGCTACTGACTCGGCTTCGTCGTCGTCTTCGCAGTCAGCTAGCTCTGGGACATCATCCTTCTTCACCTTTCGAGCCTTCTTGGGGTTCTTGGGCGAGTCGTAGACCTTACACTCCTTTGCCATATGGCCGGTCTGGCGGCATCGGAGGCAACGGCCTTCTTTGAAGCACTTCTGCCTTTCGGCTTCCGTGAGCTTGGGAGGGAGTCGGATGGCATCAACGTCCATGGCGTCGGGGTCCTTTTCTTCCTTCTTTGAATAAGTGGGGGTATACGAGGCACCAGGTTTCTTGTGCTGTTGTGCAATCCCTCGGGCTCGGCGGTGATGAGAGTCGAAGAGGGCCACCTTCTTATACCAGTCGGCGACCTTGGTGGGAGGGTTCTCCATCCGGAGAACGTCGAACATGAGATCTTCGGGTATACCCGCAGAGTAGTAGGAGATCAAGACCGCTTCGTCAGTTACTCCTGCGATGGATACCTTGGACCTGAACTGTGTCGTATAGTTAGCCAGAGAAGGGGAGTACTCGCCCTTCTTTCCGGGGATCATTCACTTGGTGGCTAGCCAAGTTAGTGCGTTGGTGGTTGATTCAGAGTGGGAGAATACGGCCTCGAAGTCTGAGACGAAGTCGGACCACTTCCCAAGAGAGAAACCTCCGCCGGAGACCTTGGATTCTCGGAAGGTATGAGCCCATGTGGACGCCGTACCTTTCTTCATGAAGGATAATGCATAGGCGATTCGCCTGGCATCGTCGTTGTAAATTTCTGCGTTGATCGAGAGGTATAATTGTACCAAACGAAGCCAGGGCTTCGCCTTCGTGAGGTTCCCGTCGAAGTCCTCAGGGACTCCGAGACGGATTTCTGTGGGTTTAGTTCCCATGACTGGGGTCTGGGGTTGGGGTGCTGGCGGGGGTGCCGTGGCTGGAAATATATGACCGCTCTGGGCGATCGGTGTCGGTGACGGTGGAGTGGGGCTACGAGGGATAACTGCGCCAGCTGAAAGCTGGTGGGACAGTAATCTAGAGAGTTCCTGTGATTCTGCTTCCTCGGTGGGAGAGCGTAGCTCGAGATCTAGGTCAGGGTTATCAGAGCCCTCAGTGGGTGCTTCTGAGTCCGATGCTTCTGAGGCTGAGGATTCTGGGTCTGGTGATTCTGTGGCTCTCCACGAGGTGGAGATCGGTGGCGGTCGGGCTGAGGAGGAGGGCCTACTCGATGGTAGCCGCGACGTGGTAAGCTAGAGCTTTTGTTACGCTTGGCCCGGGTAGGGTCGAGCGTAGACTCAAAGGGGTTTCTAGGACTAAGGATGCACCAGCGTTCTAGGCGCTTATGGTGCGACTAAGATCCTTTGGGCAAGGTATCTGCTCACGAAGAGCATGCTCAGCGTCGAAGGGTTCGATGAGTCCGAAGAGGACGAGTCTTATCCCGGTCTTGGGAGATCGAGCGTAGGAGTTATCTCAAGGGTAGGATTGAGTAGCTCTAGCTTAAGGGATACAAGCGTAGAAACTATGGTTTATATACGGGAGTCATGGAAAGTCGAGGAAGCTCGTGGAACGAGCGGGTGAACAAGGAACAAAAGGGAGATATGACTCGGGGAAGCGTAGAGACTCGGGACGAGTCGAGTTGAGTCATATCCGCTGCGGATCTGTCGATCAACGTCGATCAGAAGCAGCTGTCTATCAACGATTATCATGAAACAAGGAAGTGGCCGGATCGGCCCGAAGCGACAGTGACAGCGGTGTCACTAGTCGGAAATGAAAAGGAGATGCGGTCCGTGGGAATATCAACCTACGTGCCGTACGAGAGTAGTCTGGGTAGCGCCAGACGAGGTGGGTAGCGATCCACCGAGGCTAAGCTAAGAGAAAAGAAATAAAGAAATGAACGGGGCCAGGTCAACTCGTAACAGAAGGCGTTGGGATTATCAGTGAGTCTATGAATCTAGGAGTATACAATGATTCAGGTAGACTAAGCTAAGGTATCAAGGACTATGGAGCACCTATTATATAGGGGACAAGAGTGCGCACAGACTGGGTGTCTAAGTAAGGGAACTGGCTGTGGTATAGCTAAGTAAGGGAGATGTGCCAAATGGATGAGGGGTGCACATCTCTAAAGGAAACCATGAAGTATGACTCGGTGAAAGGTAAATGAAATGAGTCATATGTGCTGTGGATCTGTCGATCAGGAAGTGTCCTGTCGATCAATGATCTTGGCTAAGCAAGAGAAGCATCGCCTTCAGTGGTAATAGAAGGGATGCGCGAGGCAAGGTTCTAAGAAAGGCTAAAGCTAAGGGAAGGTGCATATGCCATTGTCAATGATGGGACTCAGATAGGAGATATCCAGAGATACGTGAGTGATCCTACCGAGGGTCTGGCATAGGGTCCAGTTTGGAGGCCAGGGCTCAGCTGGGGAGCTGAGGGACTGGGGCAGGTTCTAGAAGAGAACTGGTGGACTGGGACCAAGGATAGAGGAGTCCGAGGGCAGTGTGCATGTTCAGGGTGAGGCCCGACAGGGTCAGTGCATGGCATGGGCATGAGGCCGAGCCGAGGAGAGGGTCCAAGGTTGGACTCGGCGGGGGGGAGGTTCTGTGATGACATCAGAGGATGGAGACAGGGGCGGTGCAGCGTACTGTCAGTCCACAAGTGGACTATGTCATGGGTCTAGGTGAGGAGTCTAGGAGTGGACTGTTGGAGTCCTGGGCTAGGGCTAGAGACGGGGTCTCGGAGGGATGCTCAATTGGTGATGCTCACAAAGAGACCAGCGCTATGAGACTTAGGGGTTCCAGTCAGGTGGAATGGACTATGATCAGGGGAGAGCCAAGATGGGCTTGATGTGGGGACTAAGCAAGGGAATGCTTAGCGGACTCTCAGCAATGCATAGGTGTGAAGTCCAGTGAGGACTATCAGTGGGCTGGCTGGCTGGGTAAGCCAGGACTAGGCTAAGCGAGGGACGAGATATGGCTGGGTAAGCCATGACGAGGACTAAGCGAAGGAAAAAGTATAGGGGCACAATGAATCATAACATGCACAAGCAGTCCTCCGGAGCTATAAGAAGCTCCACCCCAAGGTCTTTCTTCCCTAGAACTCTATGTGCTGGTCTCTAAGTGAGAATCACCAACCAAGTTCTACCGACCTTTGATACTTCACAACATGTCTTACTCCCCATCTACCGAGTCTTCCCTCACAGAATCTTCCTTCGCCGACTCTGCTCTTCCTCCACTTGAGGGAGTCAACGACTCTTCACCCCTCGCCCAGGAACTTTCTGTTCCTACCATTCACTCCCCCATGGTCCTCGCTGATGACTGCCCCAGCAATTCCACCACCCCCGGGTGGAACACCGCACCCCTTCCTTGGCCTTCTGTCCTTGATGAGGAACAAAAACCCAAGACTATCCTCTCTGTCACTGTACCACGCTTTGCTTACCCCCTCCGATCCAACCTGCTGTCATGCGAGTCAGGACGCCTCTTACAAACTCGCCTCCGAGACTCCCGTTTGGCCGCCATGATGCAGGCCCACTTAGATGTAGATTCCCCTCTCGAATCCTTGTACTTAGCATTTTTACAGGTCTCGTGTCTCAACCCCATAGCCTCATTTACCTCCACCAATGCCCAGTCGGAGTTTTTCTCCACACAGCTCCACCTTGTAGCCCGCCACATCCACTCCTACCTTTTATCGGCCATGCATCAGCTAGATATGCTGGACTTCATCGCTGACATCGAATGCTACTCCCAGGACCTTGCCAAGGCTGGTCTCTCTGCTCCCCCCGTTCAGCCCGCTCTCCCTATTGAAACCATCCTTGTTCCCTCGCCCGCCGAGCCCGCCACTCCGACGCCATCTGTGTTGTCCTCCCCACTATCCCCTAGTGAGGTGAACCTTATTGACCACCTTGAGAGGGTCCATCTTATGAATGAAGGTGAGATCAGCCTCACCCCCGACCACCCCATGTACAACGCGTCCTGCTTTCACTGTCATCGCCTTGGACACTGGCGCATTGACTGCCCAGAGTACAAGTGCCTGTTCTGTCTTCGCATGTGCCCAGGGCACATCCAGAACCAGTGCCCCCTCCATTGTCGTCCCCACCCTGCCACCCTGTCCTCTTCCTCATCTCACTCCTCTAGTTCCTCCCGCTCATCGCAACGGTCACACTGCCCGCGACCTTGTCCGCTTGTGTCCCAAATCCAGGATGAGCTGGAACTCAACTTTACAGATGACGTGTGGGATGACATGGCCTATGCCAACGTCACCAGATCCTCTAATGGGGGCTACATCGACCTCTAGATATCCTCAAGTGGTATTGAGGAGCATAGGAGGGGGGTAATGTTACGACTTGACCTGGCCCCGTTTATTTCTTTCCTTTTCTTTGTCACTTTAGTCCCAGCAGATCACTATCCGCCTTGTCTGGCGTCACCCAGACCCCTGTCATACAGCACGTAGGTTGTTATCCCACAGACTGCATCATCCTTTTCATTTCTAACTAATGACCCTGCTGTCATTGTCGCTTCAGGTTGTTCTGACCACTTCTTCGTTTCATGATAATCTTTGATGGACAGCTGTCTCTGATCAACACTGATCAACAGATCCGCAGCGGACATGACTCACCTTGACTCTTTCTGAGTCCTTACGCTTCCCCGAGTCATGTCTCTCTTGGTTCCTCATTCACCCACTCGTTCCATAAGATTCTATGACCTTCTATGGTCCGAGTATATAAACAGTAGTCTTTATGCTTGTACTCCTTAAGCTAGAGCTACTCAATCCTACCTTGAGATAACTCCTACGCTCGATCTCCCAAGACTGGGATAAGCCTCGTCCTCTTCGGACTCATCATATCCTTTGATGCTGAGTGTGCTCTTTGTGAGCAGATACCTCGCCCAAAGGCCCTAGTAGTACCATAGCATCAAGAATGCTGGTACTCCCCAGTCCCAGACCTTACCCTTGAGTCTACACTCGACCCTACCTGGGCCAAGTGTAACACTTCACCTCTGCCTTGAACCCTCTTTGGGGACAAACCCATCGCACCCCTCACCTTTTTATACTACCTGGTCTTCTCCTTAGGAGCTGGGTTTGTTGTTCTTCAATGTTCTAAGGCTACATGGTAGGCAGCTGGTCAAGGAAGCTGAGCAGCCTTCCAGACAAGGTCAAGAGGAAGGTGTTGGTATTATCAGTGGGTCTATGAATCTAAGGTGGTATGGTGATTCAGGTAGACTAAGCTAAGGTATTGAGGACTATGGAGTGCCTATTATATAGGGAACAAGTGTGTGCACAGACCAGGTGTCTAAGTAAGGGAGACCAGCCATGGTATGGCTAAGTAAAGAAGATGTGCTGAATGGATGAGGGGTGCACATCTCTAAAGGAAACAATGAAGTATGACTTGATGAATGAGTAATGAAATGAGTCATATGTGCTGCAGATCTGTTGATCAGGAAGCATCACCTTTGGTGGTAATAGAAGGGATGCATGAGGTGATGTTCTAAGAAAGGCTAAAGCTAGGGAAATGGATGTTGTAGAGACTCGTATGTCTCTAGTGTTGTATCCTATGTTTTCAACACATCCTACAGACTATTCCTCATCATGTACACTCTGTCCAGTCATCATTCACCTAGTCCAGTCCATCCTTCCTCACCCAGTCTTCTAGTCCTTGGTTAGTCCTGTCTGGTCTACTAGTCCATTAGTCTCAGTCTTTGTCAGTCTCCTTTCATATCATTGACAAGTAGCTATTTTTACTTCTTTCATTCATCATCATCATTTATCACTACCATTTGTCATCACCTTCACTTTGTTTTATAGTTAGAGTTTGTGTTCCTTGTCCCTGACAGTCCTGGGAAATGCCTGGACTATAAAGTCTTGTATTCTGGTTTTCAAATGGATCTTTCAACTTCTGAGGATCAAAGGATCCTCTCCATGCACACACATACCCATCACCATCATCACCTCTATTGCCTTCCATGTTGCTCTCTTGTTGGACTCACATGTCCAGACTATTGTACCTACCATCAGACTACTCTTCTCACTACCAGACTATCATTCTCTTCTCTGGACATATGTCTGGAATATCTTCCCCCTGGACCATTCCCTTCTGGCACTTCACCTCTGCCTCAAACCCTCTTTGGGGATGAACCCATCGCACCCCTCACCTTTTTATACTACCTGGTCTTCTCCATAGGAGCTGGGTTTGTTGTTCTTCAACTGGAGCCCACCACGAAGGGGTTCTAGAGGTGACCCAGAAAATTTTCACAGTCCTTTTCTTCATCTGCTCCTGAGGTAATGATGCCAAGGGACTTTTTTCTGATCCATCTGAGCCTTGATTTACCTTCACTCAACCCTTATCCATTTTAGCTGTTTTTGGACTTACTGCCACCACTTGTCACATCTTTTTCTGACATCCCATCTTCCAAGACTGCTTTACCCATTCATCCCAAACTTTAGAAGTTTTTCACAATGTTTCCATCTTCCCTGCATTCCATTCTATCCATAACTGGCCAGTCTGTTTTTAGACCTTCCTTTTTCATACACCACTGCCTTGACACTGATCTGCTTGGTGCATTCTTCCATTTTTGTACATTTGTCCCTTTACCTGAAACTGCCAATCAGCACTGCCACCAATCCAATATGGCTAACCCCTTGTTTCAGATTCTGTTTCCAGGAATGCCAAATGCACTGAAGTTCAACAGTGACAGTCCAAAACTGATCCAATCATTTTTACAGAATATAGAGTTATTGGGTTTGCTTGCCCAACTGCCTGATGAAGATCGTATCCATGCCGCCATCAGATACATGGACTATGATGAATCCAAGACCTGGGAACATCTACCCGAGGCGACTGCTGTCCCCCGAGTATGGAAGTCATTCATTGATGCTGTCATTTCACTTTATCCTGGAACTGATGCTACTGACTGATACAGCCGAGCCAATTTACAGAATATAGTCCAGGACTTCCGGACTAGACCTATCTGGATTATTGAAGTCCTAGGAGCATTTTACTGCACATTCCTCAAGATATCAGCACCACTTGTCACTGCCAGATGCATTTCTGAATTTGAACAAGATTCGCTCTTTATTAGCACATTTCCTACTGATGTCATGAATCAGATCTGCTTCTGTCTGTCTGTAACCAAACCAGACTTCCATCCTGACAACTGTCCCTTGATGGCAGATTCCTATTCCACTGTGCAATTCATACTGACCGATTGTCATTTGTAGTCCAGATCACTGACACCGACCACGCTCCATCTGTCAAGATCGTCACTGTCACCATCTGGACTAATGCTGTCACCACCTGGTCTATCTGTCTTGCCTACCAGACTTTGTCCCTTTTCATCATCACACATTGCTAATGCTCACCTGAACTCTGTCACTAATGATTCACAGACCTGTGCATTTTGTGGTGCATCAGGACACTTTGTCTGCAACTGCCTACACACCACCAAATACATTCACTTCAGTAAAGTCCTCAGGGGCACGAATGGCTGTCTGTACCTACCAGACTGATCACCAATTCCTCACCTACTGGGATGCTCCTGTATACAGGCATCCATTAATGCAATCCATGCAGCCGAGTCTTCACTGACTGCTTCTACCTCACATGCTCAGCTGATGCATGCAGCCAATAGTACCCCTTCCCTGACCATCCTGAATGCTGACCATTCTGTAGACTGCTCTCAGACTACTGTCTGGACTCCCATAGAGTCATCATCATCGAACTCGGTCTTCCCAAGGGAGATCCCAGAACCACAGTCTGTTTCATCTGGATCCATCATTGTTGACATAAGACCATCTGTAACCCCCACAGCTGTATCCACATCCATTCCCATCACACCAGTGGCTATCATGCCCAAGTACCCTGTGGTTGCAGTTTTATTACCATTATTTTTGCCAACCAGTCTATCATTACCAGATCCTTCTTTACATTTGTTGTCCCCATCTTCTTCATCATTACTTTGTCACCAGTCTTTGTCTGTTCCTGCTGAACCATCATTGTCATCACTGCTGTCTTCTTTTTCTACTTCATTACCACTGTATACTACTGTACCATCGTTGTCCATTACTGTTTCACCCACACCAACCATTTTACATTGGACTCATTCACCACCACCACTGTATACTTGTACTATCATTTTATCTTGAACAGATGTCTCTTGAACTGACAGTATCGCTTTCTACCCAGTCACATCATTTATCATTTTCATTATCCTACTACTTGGTCTGACTGTCCTTTGCCTTGCTTTCCAGTCTTTTGTCACACCATGCACAATCCAGCCACTTTACCTCTTACTACAATTCCTCAGCCATACTTACCCCTTTTTGAACACAGTTGCTGTTTGTTTGTCTGTTGCACCCATGACATGATTTAATTTTGCCCATCCCTTTGTTCCCATCCCACTTGACCTAGTCTGCTTACCAGTCTATGGCCAGGAGGCCATCAGCTAAGTCCTGTGGGGGGGAGTATCACTTACCTTCATCACTCACTTGTTTATTTCAAGTCCATTCTTGTTTCACATCATTCTGTTCATTTGACGCTGTGCTGGACTATAAACTGGTCTTATATGCCTTCCTCGATCCTCAACCAGTCTTATCATACAACACACCGACCATTGTAACCTCTCTGTTTTATCCTGGGATTCAACTGGCAATACTATGCACACACTCATAATTACTAAAAACCAACCCACAGACACTCAATACCATATACCACCAAAAAAGAAAAAGAACAAAACTACAAATAAAACAAACTATTATGCTGTTTCCTTTCCTTCCATGTCTCACCATGTATCTAACCCATGTACCTGCTTTGCTTTGCATGTGTTCCAAGACACCACACACTTTATTTATGATAGACCAATATCAGACTGAAGACCATCACAAGACTGAGGGCAGTCTGGTAGGTATAGACGACAAAAGAAGACCAACAAAGCCAAGCCAGGTGGTATCCTGCATATCATTCTCTTTTGTTATCATTTTCTTACTTACTTTCATTTCATATTACACTTTTGTTCACTTCATTTCAAGACCAGACTGATCATACACATGATGGACTACTTGTACAGACAATGGACTGGACGACAACAATGATGGACTACCCTACACATCCAACTCCTCCAACTTGGCAACTTTCTTGCCCACTTCTGCCATCACCCCATCCTGCTCCACTTCCAACACCTTGAGGTTTGCCCAAATCTGGAATAGTTGGGCATTGGCAGCATTGAGCCACCAAGCAAGCTTGTCTCGCTTCTTCTGGACTGCTGTCTTTCTGGACACCTTCTTCATCACCACCTTGCCCTTTCCCTTCATCTTGACAGGTGTCTCCTCCTCGATGTTGTCATCCATGTCCATATTGATGGGTGACACGACCCACTTGCTAGACCTGGCCTTAGCCTTGGGCTGGACTGGTCTCCCCACTGACGAGAAGTTAGACAGCATAGTCCATGCAGAGTCTGAGACTAGGCACCTTTTGTTGTCTCGAGTATGACTGCCATCATCAACTCCCTCCTTGGTGTGTTCCAACCACCTGAGTTGCTGCACCTGACCTTGAGATGCCCACAGCAGGTGCATGCCATCCCCTTCCCCCTCAAGCATTGACTTGCAATGCTGACCTTGTCACACAGTCAGCATGGCAGGTAGTCTGTTGCAGTCTTCAGGCCTGCATCCTTTGTCATCATGGTTTTCTTCTTAGGAGCCACTGCTCCATCATCCTTGTCTGTGCTCTCATCAGTCCACCCTCACTAGACCACCGTTAGTCCATCATCACAGTCCATTAGCATGCCACGTACCTTGCACACAGATGATGCAACTGACATTGCAACCAATGCTGTGACCAACCTGATGCCAGACGATGCCATCTCCTTCTCCACCTCAGGCACCATGCTCTTCTTGACCTCATCAGTCTCCATTGCAGACTCTTGCATAGCCATGGATGGTCTGGACTCAACGGGCGGCAGCACGTTCCTTGACTCCATCCACTTTGCATACTAGTATTTAGCCTTGACAACCTCAGCTGTGAGCTTGTTGTCCATGTCAGTGTTGATGTACAGCACATCCCCCTCCTTCTTGGCAGTCTCCCATGCATCCTAGACTGGTCCTGTCTCATTTAGCACCCATGCATGACCAGAATCGACCAGACACACACCATTGCTGACCCGAATCTCCCCAACCACAAGTTGATATCCTCCCATAGGTCTTCCCTGTTGTTGGGCCAGGACTTGGCCTCTGCTTCAAGCCAATCTGCAGCATTCTTCAACTTGAGGCAAGTGTCCCATCATGTGATTGCACCCATGTCAGTCATGACCTGGATGTTGGCAACCTGGCTTGCAAACTGTTGCTTGGAAGACATGGTGGTGGATGATGATGATGGAAGAGAGGGAGAGAAATGTGGAGTGACATGATGCAGTCAAGCTGCTTGATGCATTGAGACTGTGTATTCAAACCCCACATTGTCCGTGTTTCCCATGCCACACCACTGACTGGGGACAGTCAGTATTCAAGTACCCTGCAGGTGTAGAGACTTGTACATCTCTAGTGTTGTATCCTATGTTTTCAACACATCCTACAGACTATCCCTCATTGTGTAAACTCTGTCCAGTCATCATTCACCTAGTCTGGTCTGTCCTTCCTCACCCGGTCTTCTAGTCCTTGGTTAGTCCCATCTGGTCTACTAGTCCATTAGTCTTGGTCCTCATTGGTCTCCTTCCGTACCATTGACAAGTAGCTATTTTTACTTCTTTCATTCATCATCATCATTTATCACTACCATTTGTCATCACCTTCACTTTGTTTTATAGTTAGAGTTTGTATTCCTTGTCCCTGACAGTCCTGGGAAATGCCTGGACTATAAAGTCTTGTATTCTGGTTTTCAAATGGATCTTTCAACTTCTGAGGATCAAAGGATCCTCTCCATGCACACATGCACACACGTACCCATCGCCATCATCACCTCCATCACCTTCCATGTTGTTCTCTTGTTGGACTCACATGTCCAGACTATTGTACCTACCATCAGACTACCCTTCTCACTACCAGACTATCATTCTCTTCTCTGGACACATGTCTGGAATATCCTCCCTCCTGGACCATTCCCTTCTGGTGCTTCACCTCTGCCTCAAACTCTCTTTGGGGATGAACCCATCGCACCCCTCACCTTTTTGTACTATCTGGTCTTCTCCATAGGAGCTGGGTTTGTTGTTCTTCAGCGTACACCATTGTCAATGATGGGACTTGGATAGGAGATGTCCATGGATATATCAGTAATCCTACTGAGGGTCTGGCATAGGGTCCAGTTGGAAGGCCAGTGAAGAGATCAAAAGCTTGGAGGACCTGCAGGAACAAGTGTTCTGGCCTGAGCTAGAAGAAAGGGGGTCTGAGGGTACGATGAGTTCATCCCTAAGGGATTCTGACAAGTGGAGAAGGTTAGGAGGTGATTTCAGGAATTTTACCCAGCAGAAATGGTAAACCCAAATGAAATCCAAGTTGGAATGGAGTTGAAGGGAATTTTCTGGAATTCCTATGTGCAGAATTCATATCTGGAATTAAAGGTGATGAAGGGGAGACATTGAGCGACAAGTTAGAAGTGCTGGACAATACATGGTGACAATGGACAATGGACGGTGACGACAAGAGACTTAGACAATGGAAAATGCAAGTGAGCAAAGCTGAATTACGACTCTAGGTATGAAGTACTTATAACATGACCCAATCTGGATGCTAACGTCCTTCAAAACCTAAAGCTGACGACATATGGACAAAACAGGATGATGCCCCTGGATACATATAAATAGAATAGAAAGTGAGGTAAGTGAATGTTGGGTTGCACCCAAACGGTGTGAAGTGCCCATTGGAGGTCTCATGATATGTAAACATGTGAAAGGATGTGAGGAAAGGACAATAGAGATAATCCAAATGAAGTACAGAATTTATATAACAAACCTGACTTACCACAGAATTTCAGGTCGACTTACCGAGCATTTGGATTTATGGACAGCAATGCGAACGGCCAGATCATGATTGGGATTTGAGGAAAGCATTCTAGAAGATAAAGGAATGCTGTGGGAATGTGGGGGAGAGAGGGATATAAGTGTAGAGAACTATTGTTCTCTACACCTGTGGGGGACTTGACTACTGACTGTCCTCAGTCAGTCATGCATGAGCCTGTGGTGTGGGAATCGCTGAGTTTGAAATGACAATGCAGGAATTCGACTGAGTCCAAACAGCCATACAAGATGTGTGGCCACCTGCATTCCACCTTCACTATCACCATCATCATCTCCCCATCTTTTCTACCACCATGAGCAACTTCCAATCGCACCTCTCCACCTTCACGCAGAAATCTGATCCCAAGGCTGCTGAGTGTGCAATGGCTCAGAAGATATTTGAAGACATTCAGGAATGCTGTAGAGATCCAAGGATCTCTGTTCTCATATAGGAACATATCTGAGGTCTATCTGGTTCATCCATGCCAGTCCAAAGTCAATCCAGTCAATCCATGTCAATCTGGTCCATATCGTCTTAGTCCAGTCTGCATTGGTTTCACCTTATCACTTTGTAGTATTTTGGTATACTCTTTTGTGGTCTTGGATATACATCACTGACCTCATTACACATTATCATGTATTCCCTCCAGGTATGAATGGCAGGGACAAGCAGTCCTGAATGCCATAAGGCTCTCTATCCAGAACTGGATCAGGGTTGGAAGGTTCCAACAGAGTCCATGATGGTGGTGCTAGTGGTATGAAATTCAGATCAGGTGCATATGTCAAACAGATTAGTAATAAAGTCAAATGGAGATGAAACAGCCAAGATGTTGGAAAGCTCAGCTGAATGGTTGTGATGGGTATTTTCAGGTGTGATGGATTGAAAAAGTTCTGAGTTTTCAGAATTTGAAGACTATGAAACTGTGTGAGTAAATTTTTGAGTTCTTGGCACTGGGTGTTCAGCCAAAGTATTCTCCTAGATACCCATTGAGAATCCCTCATAGTAGGCTCCAGTTGTAAAACAGATAGATAGCCTGGAGGACTAGCAGGTAGTAGTCCTGAACTTGCAGAGGGGGTTAGAGGGCACATGGTGTTTATCTCTAAAGGGATTCTAACTTGGAGAGAAGGTCTGGAGGTGAGTCTGGTGTACTAAACCCAGCTAGGAACTAGTCCAATTGCAAACTGATGAAGACCCATCCGATTTACCACCCATGAAGCATGCAGTCACTCTTGCACATGATACCAATCCAGTAAGTTTATTCACTCTTGTTAGAATTTCTGACTACACATTCGAAGCAGGAGGGGGATGATAACCTATCACCCACAATGAAGCCGCCTGTTATTGCCTTACAGGAAACTACTCCTGTAGGTTTACCCAACGTCCTGCTCTCTTTGCATCAGAGTCAAGATTCAAATTTACATGACTAAACATCACAATGGGCCATGCCCCCTAGGCCTATTCTTACACTTGCCATCGCCGCAAGAGGTCAGATGCATTTACTGAATCCTCTGCAACTTCCAGACCTGATTTTTTCCCTCCCAACAACCACACAGCTCGACAGGGGTTCCAGGCATCAAGTTTCCATGGTTGGAGAGATCAACGCAAAAGGAAGTGTTGCCTGCCGGCAAGAGTCTGCCATGAAATTGAAAAAAAAGGAAAAAAAAAGGACGACATTATGGACACCAATCACACACGCCATATCCAAACAAAAATAGCAAAAAGGCATGCAAAACTGCAACAATGATCAGCATCACACCGAATGGACTCCGACCTCATCAAAGCAGACTCACCTCACACTGTTTTCCACACCCAGCTCGTCCTTGATGCACCACATATATGGCAAAGAGGCAGCGATGACCTTTTAATGGAATACTGATAGTGATTCCACTGGTGCAGCCAAAGACATCTTGTCCTTGGTAGGAAAGTAAGTCCATGGTAGTCGGAGAACTGACCCATGTAGGTGTGAGTTAGAGGACATAGTAAACACAGAGTGTGGTGTGGATGATGTAAGCAGTCTCTCAGTGAAGAGGACACTATGGCAGTGTGGTCTCTTAGATCACTCTCTGAGAGGTATAAGAAGAGAGGTGAAAAGATTATATTATAGAGAGAGAAAGAGCTGTACTTATAGTACTAGCCTCTGTATGTACTTGTGTACATACTAGGATATATAAGGTGATGTCCATGGAATGTGAAAGAACAACATGGAACATCTGAGTAAGAATATGAAATATCTGACTAAGTATGAGTCAGATATGTGAGTTAGTATGAGTCATGGTATGTAATGAATGACTCATCTATCAGTCATATTATGACTGATAGCCTATAGCATAAGTATCTCTTATCACCTTATCTATGAGTCATATGTGACGTCATAGGTGATTAGTAAAAGGTATAGCGTAGTGGTTTAGACCATAGACCACTCTAGAATCTAGGTTGAGGATAAGATAAGATAAGATATTACAACCTGATTCCCAATACCTTTTGCCCATTGCATGGGTCACCAATGACAGAGAGATATTGGCCACTCCCCACAGACTTGAGGTTGAACATTCTGTTGCCACCAGTGCTTTGAAGAATCCACTGTGTCGCTGTGTCAGTGATCATGATGTGTCATGATGATCGCACATGTTCAGGTGCGAGAATGGGTGAGATCCATACCACTTGATTGGGTCCATTGTGGAATCCATAGCCGATGACTGTCAGGGCATGACTGGTGAGGTTCAAAGATCAAGGCCTGAGGTCAGGAAGAAAGAGAGGTAAAACATACTGGAAACATTATCACTGCCAGAGAGGTCAAGGGAGGTACCTCTACATCCACGGGGTACTTTAAATGCTGACTGTCCCCAGTCAGCAACTCAATGGGATGATGTGTGAGTGCATGGGATGCAGGATGTGACTCGTGGGGACAGTGTGATGCAATGATGTGGCAGTGTATGACTCTGGTGATGATGTGGACGGGCAGATGTATGGTGGACAGACGACGGATGATGGCCATGGACATGCTATGTGACTCAGGTGATAGCTCAGTCATTTGGATAGATGTGCGACAAGTGGACGATGAGGGGGAGATGGTGGATATGTGAGTCCATGCGATGACGGGTATGTGAGATGGTATGAGTGACAGCGATGATGGTGGATTGGACAACAGATAGTCCATGGATGGTTTGCATGCTCTTTCGTGCATGGTGGTACATTGGCTGTGTCAGTCCGTTGACTGTCTGTGTGCATCTGGGTGTTGATGCTGTGCCGTCGGTCTTCGGTTTGGATCTCAGTCAATAGTCCAGGTGCATGCAGTCTGTGTGAAAATGAAGCATAGGTAACGAAAGCGAAACAAAACGATGTAAATACAAAAGAAATGACAGAAATGGATAGAAATGTAGTCCAATGTGAGGTTCTGACTCGACTTGTCTTCTTTGCTCAACTTTTGATGTCTATGCCTGCAGATGCCCAATGGAATGGGTCTTTGAACGAATAAAACAACAGATCTAAAGGTGTGTGGCATCTCGGGCACATGCGAAACAAATATCTACATACATGGTGTGTGGGAGATGTGTTGGAATGGTGGTGTTATCAACAAGATCATCATGTTAATATCATGCATGGTATGTAGTGTATGGGAGTGGCGGTCTATATGTATTTGTGTTTTTAGTATTTTTCGACAGATGGACAGGAAACCAATGATGCCAGATGAAGACTGGGATGGAACAGATTGCACTGGATGAAGACTGGGATGGAAACGATATGTGCAGATACAGATGGTATAATCAATGCATGTGTGCATGACTCGATAAGCGTCAGATTGAACTATAAAAATGAAAAGAAATCAAACTGAGGTGAGAGGAGCAAGCCTCCCCCCCAGTGACATTAGATTGATGGTCCCCTGACCATCATGCAGTTATGGATTGAAGTGGGGGAAAATGGGTAGGGGTGTTTTGACGAAAGGAAGCGGTCTGTAGAGGGTTCCAAACAGAAAACAATGAATTGAAAACATAATGTGGCCATTGGGGTGAATGATAAATGGACGGATATGTAATCTGGCAGACGGTAAGAGATGAGTGGATACGAAGAAAATGACCAGTCTGGGCACATAGAAGAATGTGGTGGTGAAGACAATGATGAAAGTGAAAAGAGAGACACAACACAGCAGGAAATGGATGGTAATTGATTGGCATTGTGCAAAACAGAAGGGGTGGGTACGGTACAGTCAGACAGGACTGTGCTATCCGGTCTGTGATAACCAGAGCCATGACTCATGGCCATGGTAGTGGTTGCCTTGCTGGTGTTGGTGTTGGTCCAGGTGCGTCAGTTAAACATGTCAGCAGCGATTTCGGTGTGGGTCTTGCATTGGGTGGTGTTGTTACCAGTCTGGCACATACGAGTGCACATCCGGTCTACCTGGTAGTCATGCCAGGCCTTGATCAGGTATGCATTGAAGAGCGGGTCGGCATATGCTGCATCTGGGATCATCAGTTTGGTCTGTGAGCAATGGTTAGCAGCTATGGATGGTGATGCAATAGACATGGATTGGTAAGCAGTCTGGATGTGATGAGGTGGCAACAAGTGCGATGATGCTGTGGATGTCAGTCAGTCTATACTTAATTGGATACATGTGCAACCAGCAGGTGTGGAATACAAGCACCGTTCGGGAGATACAAACGCTGGTCTGGTCCATGTATGACCTTCCCAGAGCAAATGTACCCAGATACGTATGGGCAGTGACAGATGAAGTGATGTGGCTCATTGTAGAATGTGCACTTGGCGATGTAAGCAGACGACACGAAGTCCTTGGGGGTAGTCAGTGTCAACGAAAAGATGGAGACTGGTTTGGGTCCATAATAACTGGTCTGACAAGGGCGAACAGACTGCTTGGAATAGCGATGGTTTGAGGGTGGTTTGTGATGCAATGGCTTTGGCAATGGCTCTGGTGATGGTGGCAGTGTGGTAGGTGATGGGATAGTCGGGTTGACCATTGGTGACGAAGTTGGTGGCAGTGATGGTGGAAATGGTGGTGATGGTGGCATCAGTGAATGGGTTGGCATTGGTAGGGTGTCAGTCTGGAATGGTACTGGACTAACCATGGGCGATGGCATTGATGGTGGTGGTGGTGATGTAGTGGTCTGGACTGATGCTGGACTCGTTGGTGGTGATGGTGATGGTGACGGCAATGATAGCATGGGCAATACAAATGGTGGTGGTGATGACGGTGTCTGTGGGGTACTTTTGATGCAGACCAGACTCAGCATGTGACAAGTTCCTCTCCCCTTCTCATAACCAGGGTAGAGCTTCAGGACAGCAATGACGAACGACTCCCAATCAGGTGGGATGGCCTCAGCTTCAGGAAGTATTTCCCAGAGCTCTGCCTCGTCAAGCTTGGCATAGCGGATTGCGGCTTGGGTCAGTGTGGACTTCAGTAGTCCAACCGAGTCGACTAGGTCTTCAATGTCATCTAAAAAGTTCAGGAGGTTAGTCAGTGTCCCATCAAATAAGGGTGTGTCGGGCAATCCATGGATCAGTAGTCTGAGGAATAGGTTAGTCATTGTGACAGATTGGGTATGTTTGGCTGGTTCATGCTAAAGGTGGACTCAGTACATAAATGGTGGCGGAGGCATAGAAAAAAGGGATGTGGATACAGGTCGGACTAGAAGGCAGTGTAGTATGGCTCAGAAAATGGCATGTATGTAAGGATGTGGTAAGAAGGTGATGATTGTCATCTGGAAAGGGATAAATGGCAACAGACAGCGAATGGAAGCAGTCTGGAGCATCAGGTAATGAATGTGACAATCACGAAGGTTAAAGAAAAGAGTCAGAAGTAGTCCAGGATGTGAAGAAGTGGGCTGAAATGGGATAAAGGTGAATGCAAAAAAAAATACTTCATGCAGGTAGGTACATATGCCCTTGGCATGTTTGCCTCAGGATTGATGAGAGAAAAAGGACTGTGAAAATTTCCAGGGCACCTCCAGAACCTCCCTCACAGTGGGCTCCAGTTGTAGAAACAACGGAAAGTTTGTTGGTAACTTCCCCATATGTGAAGGGTACGTTCATTCGTCCCTATAAGGAGGTCCAAAAGACAGAGGTGGAATGCTGGATAGGAGTGGTCCACAGATGTGATGGTCTGAAGATGGTCCAGACTGGGAAAAGGTAGTTCGAAGGTATGAGTGATAGTCCAGACTCGTTAGTCTAGGATGAAAGGTGGTCAGCGACGGTGAAGACGATGAAGACATGTGGATGAGTGAACATGTGATGCAGAAGATACATGCGTAAGGATCCCAAAAGGTAAGATCCAAAAGTCAGAAGATGCAAAAGTGTAAAGATCCATTCAAAACCAGATGTACAAGACTTTATAGTCTGGGCATATCCCAGACTATGAAGGGTTGATGTGTAAATGACATATGAACTCTAAAAGACAGAGGGAATACATGATAATGTGTAACAACGATGGTGATGTGTGTCCAAGACTGCAAAAGGGTATATCAAAAGTACTATGAAGTGATAAAGTGAAACTGACACAGACCAGACTAAGATGGCATGGACCAAATTGACATGGATTGACCGGATTGACTTTGGACTGGCATGGACAGACCAGATAGACCTCAGATATGTTCCTATATGAGAACAGAGATCCTTGGATCTCTACAATGCATCCTTACACTGATGAAGACGATGCCCAATGACAAGGAAGAACTGAGGGAGGATAAGGAGTTATGGATAACGAACTGGAGCGTTGCACTGGTGCATCCTGCTATGCTTGTTGCCACTCTAATGGTACTGATGCCTCAAACTGCAGGATCTTCTTATGAAAGCGATGGAGGATGCTACATTGTTCAGGCTCAATGCTGGGCTCGACAAGAGCATAGCCAAGGACATCGCCAAGGCTGACCAGCAGCATGCCGACTGGAAGGCAGCATTGGTGGCACCTCCTCTCTCTGCCATCACACCTGCCTTCAAACCAATGCAAGACACTGAGGGCACAATAGAGGTTGAAGAAGCACTGGTCCTGTCTGGATCAGGGTCTGCACAGGGGACATGGGCCATGTCGTCTGAGGCCTCCTTGGTCTTGGACAAGTTGTTTGAGAGGAGGACAGCTGGGAACAGGAAGGTAAGTGGTTGGTCATTATGTGAAAAACCTGACTTGACTTGGATTTAGTATCAGCGCATTGAGGATGACAACGACGATGAGGTAGAGGTTGAGGAAGATGCCCAACAGCCTGGGCTAGTGAAGGAGAAGGAAAGGGCCCAACCACTCCCACCCTGTGAGAAGTGCATCCAAGGCAAGCAGGAGTGCATTAGGATTGAGGGGGCAGCATGTGTAAGCTGCTCGCTCTCTAGAGTCAAGTGCAGCCAGTCAGTAAAGTGTGGGAGGTGAAAGGGGAAGGTTGTGGTTGTGGTTCCTGGTAAGTCCAATCTGCATCCCTCTCATGCGTCCACTAATTGGGATTTTAGTGCAACCTTCTCAGGTGACAAAACCAATGCCCAGGAGCATCAAGGTCTCCAAAGATGAGGAAAAGGAAGAGGTGATGCTGGTCAAGGCCAAGACAAAGGCAAGGACTGTGACCATCAAGGTGTCCAGTTTGTCTGGATGGTCTGAGACTGCAAAGAAGCGTGACATGGCTATCTGCCACCTCCTCGAGTCTCAAAAGAGGATTCAGCAAATCCAGGCCAGCATCAAGGTGCTCAAAGTTGAGCATGAGGAGGTGTTGGGGGTAATGGAGGAGGCCATGGAGGAGTTGCACAGAATTGAGTAGGTGCTCCCCCCTTCTTCATCTTTGTAGTTACTATCCTGTCATAGTGTACTTGTAATTCCCAATCATGTTTGTATGTCCAAAAGAAATCCTGATTCTTGCATGCTCGAGTCCATCCAAATCCATGGTCTAAGTAAAAGAATAGTAAAGATAAGTGAATGTGAGTAATTTAGGATAGAAGATTAAACCCAATGTGCGAGCATCCAACCCAACTTGTGTTCTTCAGTCTTCTTTCGTGTCTGCTCCTACCAAGTCGCCCTGGTCTAAGAGTCTAAAGGAGTGTGAACAAGGGTATTTAAAATGTGCATTGTGTCTCTATACACAGGAGAAACAAAAGAGGTACTTAGAATGACTGGAAGATGTTACGTTTTTCCCTTTCTACTATGCTTTCCTTGACCTTATGTTCACCTCTCACCTTGTACTCCATCATCCCGCGGTTCGAACCACGCCTGACTACATCTCTGTTCACTGTATTACTCATATGTTCTCGAACATTCTCTCGACTTCTTTCCCACATACACGCTGACTCACTCTTTGTTCCTCAGTGTTCTACCAAGTTCTATGCCTGACTCATCTTTGTTCCACAATGTTCTATCCAGCTCTATTCCATTACCACGGCTCATCTATTTAAACCATAGCACTCAACTTGTAACTCTAAGCTTGATCTTCTCAATCTAACGAGTTCTTGCAGACTTCGTCTGACTCTCTCGCCTTTGTCCTTGTCCACCCTTCACTTCCACAGCAAGGGCAGCCCTCTAGTAGCACCATGGCTAGAGGTTTCTCGTGTCGTCCAAGCTTCCGACCTTCATCTGCTTGACTCCTTTGAGATTACGCCTAGCCAACAGCAAAGCGTAACAAAAGATCAAGCTTCTTTCTTGTGGACTACCTCCGTTGTAGCTCCAAAACCCCCCTTGATTCTCGAGCGTGCTCTCCATGAGCAGATCCCTCGAATCCTTGAACCACCATTGCGTCCCAATGACCCACCATCAATCCTCGTTGGTCTAGACCACGAGAACCCCCGCCTACTGACCTATCTGTTACGATTCATCGTGCCCCTATACTTTTTCCTTCGCTCAGTCCTAGTCATGGCTTACCCAGCCATACCTCGTCCCTCGCTTAGCCTAGTCCTGGCCTCACCAGCCAGCCAACCCACCGATAGTCCCCACCGGACTTCACGCCTGTGCATAGCTAAGAACCCGCTAAGCATTCCCTTGCTTAGTCCCCATGTCGAGCCCATCCTGGCTCTCCCCTAGTCATAGTCCGTTCCGCCTGACCGGAACCCCTAAGTCTCATAGCGCTGGTCTCTTCGTGAGCATCACCAATTGAGCATCCCTCCCGAGACCCCGTCTCTAGCCTTAGCCCGGGACTCCAACAGTCCACTCCTAGACCCCTCGCCTAGACCCCTGACGTAGTCCACTCACGGACCGACAGTACGCCGCATCGCCCCTGTCTCTGTCCGCTGACGTCATAGAACCCCCTCCGCCGAGTCCAACCTCGGACCCTCTCCTCGGCCTGGCCTCACACCCATGCCATGCACTGACTCCGTCAGGCCTCACCCCGAACGTGCACACTGCCCTCGGACTCCCCCGTCCTTGGTCCCAGTCCACCAGTTCTCTTAACAGAACCCGTCCCAGTCCTTCGGCTCTCCAGCTGAGCTCTGGCCTCTCGACCGGACCCTATGCCAGACCCTCGGTAGGATTACTCACGTATCTTTGGATATTGCCTATCCGAGTCCCATCATTGACAATGGCGTCTACGCCTTTCCTTAGCTTTAGCCTTTCTTAGAACCGCGCCTCGCGCATCCCTTCTATTACCACCGAAGGCGATGCTTCTCTCACTTAGCCGAGATCATTGATCGACAGGACGCTTCCTGATCGACAGATCCACAGCGCGTATGACTCATTTCATTTACCATTCACTGAGTCATACTTCACCGTTTCCTTTAGAGATGTGCACCTCTCATCCATTCGGCACATCTCCCCTACTTAGCTACACCACAGCCGGTTCCCTTACTTAGACGCCCGGTCTGTGCGCACTCTTGACCCCTATATAATAGGCGCTCCATAGTCCTCTCTACCTTAGCTTAGTCTACCTGAATCACCGTACACTCCTAGATTCATAGACCCCCTTGTAATCCCAACGCCTTCACCAGAACTCCTGTCAGAAGGCCGTCTCGACCCTCGACCTAGCCGCCTACCATGTAGCCTTAGAACGTGAGAACTCACCTTCTCGCGCCTCCACTCCTCTCTAGTAGTCCGCTACCCGGACTACTATAGCCCGAGCCCTAGAAGGCGGCTTACCCTCAGGTCTATGCGCGACCCTGCCCGGGTCACGCGTAACACTATCTGAGTCGGAAGCCCCCCAAGACACTGCGTCCTCCCCGGATACCAACCCAGACCTAGACCTTGACACCCTCTTTGGACCTGAAGAAGAGCTCACTCTCTGACACCGGTTCTCTTCTGAACTTACCATTCCCCAGGAACCAACCCTGCCTTCGCCAACCCCCTGAGCACGTAACCCTCCCTTTGGAGGATTTCCCCTTTCGTACCCACCTCTGACCATCCCTCCCCAGCCTACCATGCCGGCTGCAGCAACAACCAAACCTACCGAGCTTCGTCTCAGGACCCCCGAAGACTTTGACGGATCGTTTGCCAAAGCTGAAGACTGGCTCGGGACCGTCACCTTCTACCTAGCTGTTAACCCCGAAGTCTATGACACTGACACCAAGAAGGTAGCTTACACCCTATCATTCATGAAGAAGGGATCGGCCAAGGTCTGGGCTGCCACCTTCAGACAAAAGATTCTTGCTCAGGCTACACTTAACCTCAGAACTTTTGCAGACTTCTATGACTCCTTCTCCAAGTCCTTCATCCGAAAGGACACCATCACCTCCAGCCTCCACTGGCTCGCCACGACCAAGATGGTCAAGAACAAGCATGGGAACTACTCCCCTTCCCTTACTGAATATACCGCTCGATTCCAAAACCACATCGCTATCTCTAAGGTTACCAACGCCAATGTCCTTATCAGCTATTATGCCATTGGAATTCCAGAACCTCTGATGTGGAAGATCCAGAGCATGGAGACCCCTCTGGATAAAATCAAAGACTGGTATACCAAAGCTGCCCACTTCGCAGCCATGAAGGAATGAGCTAGAGACCTTGCGAAATGAGGAAGCAGAAAAGTCTTCCACGGACTCCACTCCATCCCAAAATCCACCCCCCCCGATCCCGATGCTATGGACGTAGACGCTGTACGCACCACCCTTATCCCCAAATTTACACCTGCTGAATGGAAGCAATGCGTCGAGAACAACCTTTGTTTCTGCTGCCAGGAGGGGGGACACCTTTCTACTAATTGCCCCAAGTTCTCCAAAGGAAAGAAACCAGCAGTCAAAGTGGTCGCTACCTCGGACATTCCCAAGTTGGAAGAAATCCTGGACGATGCCGACAAAGACAAGGATGGGGTAGCGGTTAGAAGAGTTTCATTTTCCCAGGGTTTTTAAAGAGGGGACCTGCCACAACGTCTACGTCCCCCAGTGCTTCGGTATTTGTAACTTCTACTAACTCCATGCAAATTCCAGTACAAGTTATTATCCCCTCGCACACCCTGCAAACCGTTGACACCCGAGCCTTGATTGATAGCGGAGCAGATGTCTGCTGTCTTGATTGGGGCTTCGCTAAGAAACACAAGATTCCTCTGACCAAACTTGACCACCCGGTCTACGCCAAGAATGCCGATGGAACCATTAACGCCAAAGGAACTATCCGATACATCGGCGACCTCTTCATCTCCACCGAAGGCCTCGTTCACCAAATCACCTGCCATGTCATGCACCTAAGCAAGGAAAACATATTCCTCGGAATCCCCTGGCTATGGAAGGTCAACCCAACCATCGACTGAACGAAGAGAACCCTTCGAATCACCGAAACCACCAACGAGTCGAAACTCCTCTTCTCCCTCCATCAAGGAGCTTACTTACAACAGGAAAAACTCTTCATTCCCCCTCGACCCCCACCACGCCATGTCTTTGTCAATTTGGTTCAAGATGAATGCCTATATGCCTACAATGGATGGGAGGACGAATGCGACTTCCTAACCCATGCTCATAACCAATATACCATCAATCGAATCATTCGCTGCGGGTCACAGTTCATTCCAGCTCCTGTAATTTCTCGCCTCTCCATCGCATCCAGTCTTGCCCTTTCCCCTGACATGCCAGTTGCCTCCTCCCTCCCAGAAGAGTATGCCAGATATAAGGAGGTTTTTGCCGAAGAAGCAGCGAACGTTCTTCCCCCATCTAGACCTTATGACCACGCCATTAATCTCAAAGAGGATTTTGTTCCCCGTATTGCCAAGATTTACCCCCTTTCAGCTGACGAACGACAAGCTACAGACAAATTCATTGATGAAAACCTAGCTTTGGGTAAAATTTCCCCTTTGAAATCCCCTCAAGCCTCCCCTTTCTTCTTCATTAAAAAGAAAGCCCAACCAGGACAAAAGCCCAGCTTGCGACCTTGCCAGGATTACTGACGCCTAAACGAGCAAACTGTTTGGGATACATATCCCCTTCCTCTTCTGCAGGATTTCATGAACCAGATCCAGGGAGCGAAGGTATTCACCAAGATGGACGTCCGATGGGGTTACAACAATGTCCGCATCAAGGAAGGAGACCAGTGGAAAGCTGCTTTTATCATGCATCGGGGACTATTTGAACCAAACGTCATGTTCTTCGGACTAACCAACTCTCCCCCCATGTTCCAATGGTTCATGAACGATTCATTCTGAGACCTCATCGTGGAAGGATGGCTGTTTATCTATATGGATGACCTCCTCATTTTCTCCCCTGACCAACAAACTCATACTGAACGAACCCACCGAGTGTTGCAATGGATGGAGGAACTTCACCTACATCTGAAACCTGAGAAGTACTTCTTTGATTGAGATGAAGTAGAGTACCTCGGGATGATCATTTGCCCTGACGAAATTGCAATGGACCCCACCAAGCTGGATGGAATCGCCCATTGGCCTGTTCCCACTTCCGTAAAAAAAGTCCAGTCCTTCCTAGGATTCGCCAATTTTTACCGACGATTCATCCCCAACTTGTTACGCTTGGCCCGGGTAGGGTCGAGCGTAGACTCAAAGGGGCTTCTAGGACTAAGGATGCACCAGCGTTCTAGGCGCTTACGATGCGACTAAGATCCTTCGGGCGAGGTATCTGCTCACGAAGAGCACGCTCAGCGTCGAAGGGTTCGATGAGTCCGAAGAGGACGAGTCTTATCCCGGTCTTGGGAGATCGAGCGTAGGAGTTATCTCAAGGGTAAGATTGAGTAGCTCTAGCTTAAGGGATACAAGCATAGAAACTACGGTTTATATACGGGAGTCATGGAAAGTCGAGGAAGCTCGTGGAACGAGCGGGTGAACAAGGAACACAAGGGAGATATGACTCGGGGAAGCGTAGAGACTCGGGACGAGTCGAGTTGAGTCATATCCGCTGCGGATCTGTCGATCAACGTCGATCAGAAGCAGCTGTCTATCAACGATTATCATGAAACGAAGAAGTGGCCGGAACAGCCCGAAGCAACAGTGACAGCGGGGATGCTGCACAAGAGTGGTCTGGGTGAGGCCAGACGAGATGGGTAGCGACCCATCAAGGCTAAGCTAAGTAAAATGGAGAAAAGAAATGAACAAGGCCAGGTCAACTCGTAACACCGAATAGATGAGGGGTGCACATCTCTAAAGGAAACGGTGAAGTATGACTTGATGAATGATAAATGAAATGAGTCATACGCACTGCAGATCTGTCAATCAGGAAGCGTCCTGTCGATCAATGATCTCGGCTAAGCGAGAGAAGCATCGCCTTCGGTAGTAATAGAAGGGATGTGCGAGGCGAGGTTCTAAGAAAGGCTAAAGCTAAGGGAAGGCGCGTACGCCATTGTCAATGATGGGACTCGGATAGGAGATGTCCAGGGATACGTGAGTAATCCTACCGAGGGTCTGGCATAGGGTCCGGTCTGGAGGCCGGAGCTCAGCTGGGGAGCCAAGGGACTGGGACAGGTTCTGTTGTAAGAACCGGTGGACTGGGGCCAAGGACGGGAGCGTCCGAGGGCAGGGTGCACGTTCGGGGTGAGGCCCGAAAGGATCAGTGCATGGTATGGGTGTAAGGCCAGGCCGAGAAGAGGGTCCGAGGTTGGACTCGGCGGAGGAAGGTTCTATGCTGACGTCAGAGAACAGGGACAGGGGCGATGCAGCGTACTGTCGGTCCATGAGTGGACTACGTCAGGGGTCTAGGCGAGGAGTCTAGGAGTGGACTATTGGAGTCCTGGGTCAAGGCTAGGGACAGGGTCTCGGAGGGATGCTCAATCGGTGATGCTCACGAAGAGACCAGCGCTATGAGACTTAGGGGTTCCGGTCAGGCGGAACGGACTATGATCAAGGGAGAGCCAGGACGGGCTCGACGTAAGGACTAAGCAAGGGAGTGCTTAGCGGGTTCTCGGCAATGCGTAGGCATGAAGTCCAGTGAGGACTATCGGTGGGCTGGCTGGCTGGGTAAGCCATGACTGGGTTAAGCGAGGGACGAGGTATGACTGGGTAAGCCATGACTAGGACTGAGCGAAGGAAAAAGAATAGGGGCACGATGAATCGTAACACAACTACTCCACTATTGCTAGACCCCTCATTGACCTTACCAAAAAGACAACTACATGGTCCTGGAGTGATTCATGTCGATCAGTGTTTGACCTACTCAAAGCATGGTTCGCCTCCCAACCAGTTCTCCAAGTCCCAGACCTCTCTGCCCCCTTTGCCATCGCAACTGATGCCTCCCTCTATGCTTCCGGGGGAATCCTCCTCCAAGCGGATCCTAATGGTGAGTGGCACCCCTGTTCCTACCTCTCCCAAAGTTTCGACCCAACCCAACAAAACTACGATATCCACAACCAAGAACTCCTAGCAGTGCTCCAAGCACTCAAAGCCTGGTCCCACTACTTACGGGGATCCCCTCACCAGGTTAGAGTGTTCACAGATCACAAAAATCTCACCTACTTCTGCAAACCCCACACCTTGAACTGGCGACAAGCTCGTTGGTTACTTGACCTCACTGATTTTGACCTCAAACTAGTCCATGTACCCGGATCTCAACTCGCTGGCCCTAATGCCCTCTCCCGACACACAGACCATTTCCCAAAAGATGCCTCGGACAATTCCCTTGTAACCCTACTCCCTCCATCTCTCTTTGTCAATGTCATCAATGTCGCCCTCTCTTCTAAGATCCGTTCGGCCTCTGCCGCTGACCCGTTTGCCCTGACCTCGCTCCAAGCAGTAGATGAAAACATTCCCACAGCATTTCATTCCCGGTTGTCCGACTGGCAAAATCGGAAGGGAGTACTCACTTACCAAGACCGCATATACATTCCCCCTGATGGACACCTTCGACATGAGGTCTTGCGAAGGTGCCACGATCATGAATCTGCTGGACATCCCGGATACCTCAAAACTCGCCAGCTAGTCTCTGCTGAGTTCTGGTGGCCTGGCCTAGCATCCTTTGTCCAAAATTACATAGAATGATGTGCAACCTGCCAGCAATGTAAAACCAACACTCATTCCGGTTCTCCGCCCCTGACTCCAATCCCTACCTCTGCATCCCATCCTTTCCAAGATATCACAGTGGACCTAATTACCGACCTCCCAGTCTCGGATGGAAAAGACTCTATAGTCATATGGGTGGACTGAGCCTTCAAAGGCACAATATTCTGTCCAACCACCAAGTCTGCTTCGGCAGCCGATGTTGCCTCCCTCTACTTCCACAAGGTTTACCGACATTTCGGACTCTTTGATTGTGTCATCTCTGACAGAGGACCCCAATTCGCCTCGGCGTTCGCCAAAGAGATGGGGCGTATCTTGAATTATGACCTCCGTCTATCTACTGCCTATCACCCCCAAACGGATGGCCAGACTGAATGAACCAACCAAGAGCTAGAAACTTATCTCCGGATCTTCTGCAGGGACAACCCTGCCTCATGGATGGAACTCCTGACTTTTGCTGAATTCGCCCATAACCACCGCCCCCACTCCGTTACCAACCAATCTCCATTCTTCCTCCAAATGGGCTATGAACCTAAACCTCTTTTTTCCATCCTCTCTCTCTCCAACCTTCCCACAGTAGAACTCTGCCTCTCCCAACTCACCAAGGCCAGAGATGAAGCCCGAGCTGCCCATGAACTTGCTAGGGCAACCATGGCCTCCCAGACCCGGCAACATTTCAAACCCTTCGCCCTAGGAGATAAGGTCTGGCTGGAAGCCAGAAACCTCCACCACCTTCAGAAGGACCCCAAGTTCCTCCCGAAACATGAAGGACCATTTGAAATTACCAAGGTTCTTTCTCCCATCACTTACTGATTATGCCTCTCTAAAACCTGGAAAATCCACCCTGTTTTCCATGCCTCCCTTCTTTCCCCTGCCAAGGAAACTTCTGTCCATGGACCGAACTTTCCCCAACCCCCTCCTGACCACATAGGCCCTGACGAAGAATACCTCATGGACTGAATTCTCCGTCATCAGGGACCACCTTCCTGACGGCATTTCCTAATCCGCTGGAAAGGATACTTGGCGGAAGACGATTCCTGGGAACCAGAGCAGAACCTGAAGAATTCCAAACTCCTCTTAGCCACCTATAAAAAGCGTCATCCCAAAGATTTCCCTCCCCAATCCGCTTAGTTACCCACCAATGACACCTTTACCTTACCATGCCTTGTTCTGATGTCCCCAAACTCGTTCTTCCTATTTCCCCCCGATGTGGTAGTTCACCGCCTACTGAGTCTACTACTGATTCTGTCCTTGCTTCTGTCTCTTCTCTCACCCTCTCCGACTATTCTGATGGAGAGATTCACCCCCATCCAACTCCTCAGCCTAGTCTGTCTACTCCTCATTCTTTGCCTTCTAGCGTCTCAAGTATTTCTTCTTCTCCTGCCTACTATACGCCTCCTTCTGTTCTAAACCCCCACACCATGATTGTCGATGACACCTCCTCCCCCACTTCCCATGTCGCTACCCCTGGTTGGGGGAGCTGACCCACCATTTCCATCCCTGAGCTCGCAGAACCCCCAGTCCGCCTCGCTGCCTATCTTGGCACCATTGAATCTGTAGACCTCCCCGAATATGCTCATAGGGTATGCCCTGACCTTCCCACTGATGCCAAGTCCCATACCCTCCTCCGATTCCTCCGGGACCCTAGGTATGCCGTCCCCATCGGCACACACCTAGACTACAGGTCGGCCCTCCACTCCCTCTACCTCGCTACCCTTCAGGTTGCCCGACTCACTGCCCTTGTGCGCACCCCTTCTGCCTCCGCTGATGCCAACGCCACCTTCCGCAACCATACCCTATCTCATATCCAGATGGAGCTGGAGACCAACCTCCTCCTGGCATTTTACCAACTCAGCATGTTGGAATTCATGCATGACCTGGACTGTTACCTCCAGGACCTTGCTCGTTACACCCACCTCGGCGCCACCTCAGCATCCACCCCCCTCTGCCTCTTCCTCAGTGTTGAACTCAGAAGAGCTCAATGTCATAGAGCACATCGAAGCCCGATGGACCGGTAACTTTGGCAATACTCCCCTCCTCCCATCCCACCCTTGCTTTCACAAGGCCTGTTTCCAGTGCCACCACCTTGGTCACTAGCATGTCCATTGTGGGGTCTATCAGTGCCCGATTTGCTGCTGTTTCCATCCCGGCCACTCTCAGCGGCAGTGCCCTTTGCACCACGCTCCTCCGCCGCCCTCGCCCTCTACCTCTTCCGCCTCCTCGCACTTGTCACACCCTTCCTCGCCCCATCGCTCCTACCATGGACCCCATTGCTCCCGCGGCACCTGCCACATGGTCCCCAGCTGCCCATGCCGCCACTCCCACTCTCTGGACCTGGATTCCAGAGTGGACAATGATATTTGGGACGACACCGCCTTCGCCAATGTGACTGGTTCACCTGCCATGGGGGCGTGTGACTTGTAAAGTGTCTGCACCGGTGCCTTGACCCTCGTGGGGGGGTAATGTTACATTTTTCCCTTTCTACTACGCTTTCCTTGACCTTATGTTCACCTCTCACCTTGTACTCCATCGTCCCGCGGTTCGAACCATGCCTGACTACATCTCTGTTCACTGTATTACTCATATGTTCTCGAACATTCTCTCGACTTCTTTCCCACATACACGCTGACTCACTCTTTGTTCCTCAGTGTTCTACCAAGTTCTATGCCTGACTCATCTTTGTTCCACAATGTTCTATCCAGTTCTATTCCATTACCACGGCTCATCTATTTAAACTGTAGCACTCAACTTGTAACTCTAAGCTTGATCTTCTCAATCTAACGAGTTCTTGCGGACTTCATCTGACTCTCTCGCCTTCGTCCTTGTCCACCCTTCGCTTCCATAGCAAGGGCAGCCCTCTAGTAGCACCATGGCTAGAGGTTTCTTGTGTCGTCCAAGCTTCCGACCTTCGTCCGCTTGACTCCTTTGAGATCACACCTAGCCAACGGCAAAGCATAACAGAAGACATGTTTAGGATTTTTCTGTGTGATATTGGAATTCTTTCTATGACTGTTCTTTTCAACAGTATATCTTCTCCATCATACTATGACTGTCTGTGGAATTTTTAGTGACTTTGTTTTCAGTTTTTCAATAAGGAGGGAGAGTGAGTATGTATTGCTGGTCTAAACCTGGGGTGAAACAGAATTTCTATCATATGAACAATGGTGGTATTTGGGTATCGGATGGATGGTATCAGTGTTGGAATTAATGATGGAGAGGGAATGGGGTTATTCAGAGTCAACAGCATCCACCTCTTCATCATCTGGTTCTTCAACATCTTCTTCTGCCAGGTTATCCAGATCTTCTTCATCTAGGCCAGTCAGCTGGGTGACTGGAACTGAAGTTCTGAATCACTGGTAATATGGAATAAGTCAAAACACTGTGTATTGAAGCCTGGAAACTGCGCTGTCCAACTTGGCCAGAAGATATGATCCTCCTGAAGTCCTGCAAAGGACAACCATTGGACTGATGTACCTTGGCTTTGTCTTTTGGTTTAGCTCCTTCTCGATTCAGGTATTCTGAACCAAGAGCAGACTTCCAGGATGAAAGTTGTAGTCCATAATCCAATTCTTAAATGCAGCTTTGAAGTGCTTTACTGACTTGAAACAAGCCTGGAGGACATACTGATGAATAGCTTCCAAGTCTTCCTGGTGCTTCTGTAGCTGTTTGGCATGCCAGGCAATTAATCCTGATGAAGAAAGCAGGTCAGTGTCAGGTAGCGGAATTCAGAAATATCAAATGGAAAAAGTGGCTTGACACCATGGGCCATGAAATAGGGTGATAGCCTAGTGGACTTCAGGATAGTTACTCTTTCTGCCCCAAAAACTGAGTGAGCAGCAGTATGCCAGTGTAGCTCCCCCCCCTGGGAAGATTTGACAATGGCCTCCTGGACATCAAGGT
>JBBPSV010000111.1:0-32617 GCA_038093795.1 Retiboletus fuscus
GGCGGGGAGTCTAGGAATGGACTGTTGGAGTCCCGGGCTGAGGCTAGAGACGGGGTCTCGGAGGGATGCTTAATTGGTGATGCTCACGAAGAGACCAGCGCTATGAGACTTAGGGGTTCCGGTCAGGTGGAATGGACTATGATCAGGGGAGAGCCAGGACGGGCTCGATGTGGGGACTAAGCAAGGGAGTGCTCAGTGGGTTCTCGGCAATGCGTATGCATGTAGTCCGGTGGGGACTAATGGTGGGCTGGCTGGCTGGAGGAGCCAGGACTAGACTAAGCGAGGGGCGAGGTATGGCTGGGTAAGCCATGACTAGGACTAAGCGAGGAAAAAGTGTAGGGGCACGATGAATCGTAACAGTTTCATGATAATCTTTGATAGACAGCTGCTTCTGATCGACACTGATCGACAGATCCACAGCGGATGTGACTCGTTTCGACTCATCCCGAGTTCTTACGCTTCCCCGAGTCACATCTCCTTTCATCCCTCATTTACCCGTCTCTTCTACGGGTTTCTATGACTTTCCATGACTCACGTATATAAACCATAGCCTCTACGCTTGTATTCCTTAAGCTAGAGCTACTCAATCATATCTTGAGATAACTCCTATGCTCGATCTCCCAAGACCAGGATAAGACTCGTCCTCTCGGATTCATCGTACCCTTCGTCGCTGAGCGTGCTCTTCGTGAGCAGATACCTCGCCCAAAGGTCATAGTCGTACCGGAGCATCCCAGACGCTGGTACTCCCCTAGTCCTAGAAACCCTTTGAGTCTACGCTCGACCCTACCCGGGCCAAGCGTAACAGGCAGAGGTTCTCGTGGTCTAGACCAACGAGGATCGATGGTGGGTCGTTGGGATGCAATGGTGGTTCTAAGATTCGAGGGATCTGCTCACGGAGAGCATGCTCGAGAATCAAGGGGTAATGGAGCTACAACGGAGGTAGTCCTTTTGAGATAGAAGCTTGATCTTTTGTTACGCTTTGCCGTAGGCTAGGCGCGATCTCAAAGGAGTCAAGCGGGCGAGGTGTCGGAAGCTTGGACGACACAAAGAACCTCTAGCCATGGTGCTACTAGAGGACTACCCTTGCTGTGGAAGCGAAGGGTGGACAAGGGCGAAGACAAGGGGGTCAGACGAAGTCCACAAGAACTCGTTTAATTGAGAAGATCAAGCTTAGAGTTACAGGTCAAGTGCTACGGTTTAAATAGGCAAGCCGTGGTAGTAGAATAGAATGGGATGGAACATTGGAGAACAGAGATGAGTCAGGCATAGAACTTGGTAGAACGTTGAGGAACAGGGGTGAGTCAGCGTTTACGAAGCATAGAAGTCGGAGGAACATTAGAGAATTCATGAGTAATACATGGATAAAAGATATCGTCAGGCAGGGCTTGAACGGCAAGACAACATTGTACAAAGCAGGAGGTGGGCATGAAAGAGCGGAGAAGACAACAGAGAAGGGAAGGAAAAATGTAACACCCGACGCTCTCAGATGGGAGAACTGCCACCTCTTCCATCACCTCTCCCCATTGCACATACCTTCCCTGCTGGTCACATACTAGCACGAGAAAGAGATGGAAGATCCCGATATGTTGCTCAACTTGGCGACAGAGGATCTGATGATAGTCGAAGTTCATCTAGATGATGGAACTGAGAAGCTTGTGGTATTCGGTAAAGCTCTCATGCAGATTCCCATCATTTCCAACCAAGTTTCTATCATGAACCGAGTCATCTTTCCAGTTCAGATACCCAAAGAAGAACTCGAGAACCCGAACTTCAACATGCCCCGATATTTCAACACCTTCGCGTTCTGTGGAGAGACTATCGCATCCATATACAAGAGCACTGGACTTGCATTCCCAGTCGACTCATACAAACTCACGCCTCATATCCCTCTTCACTATCAAGGTTATGAAATCCTGTGTCGAGACCATTTTGTTATGAACTCCAACTTCATCAATCTCCTCGGATCATTCAAAGTTAACTTTGAAGAATTTGACCACTACAGTTGGATTGGGAACCCTTTTCCCACTGATCCATACGACAACATTGTCATACCTGCAGAGCAGAGATATGAGATTGGCAAAGTACCGACGCAGAGAGAGTGGAACAGGCAGTTCGATGAGTACCACCATTTGCGCTTCAAGGCGCAACATCCTTATTATCAGCTTTATGTTGATTCACTAACAAAGATCAAAGATCAGGAACAGGAGATAGATGCCCTCACTAAAGGAGGTGAACGAGCTAGGGAGGAAATACAGAGACTTAATTGGGAACTCGAAGAGATTGAAGGTATTTTGCAAGAAGATGAGAGACTTAGAAGGGTTCTACGAACTCATCAAGCTCCACGGAGACAGGTTAAGAAGATACTGACTAGGGTCAAGATGGCCCATGTCGAGATACCTAGGCGGTCGTTACACAAGAGATTTGCGGCCAGGGTTAGGGCACAACTCTGAGAAGTTTCCAGGAGCTGCTGATTCCTATATCATTCTGAACTCTTATTCATGATACAATTTTGAGTGGTTCTATGAATCCTGTGACCAGGAATTTCTTTACATTACAGACGACGTTTGTATCATCAACCCACATTATGTGGAGAACTTGGACTTTGTCCAGTTTGAGCTATTGTCTATGATACAACGTCCAGAACCACCAACACCCACAGTGCTCCTTGCCCAATCTTCTTATACTCCGATCCAATATCTTCTATCACCTATATCTATATTTCAGACTCTGGACATTCCTTCTCATACTCCACTCTATTCTGAGATAGACTATGTGAGTACTAACCTTGATTCTTTTCAACAGTTTATCTTCTCAATCATCTTTGATTAATCCACCATGGCACTTCCATCCATCTCCAAGTTCAAGATCGACTCTTCCATCCAATCCTGCATTCCAGTTCTTACTAGAGCTTCCAACTATAACCTCTGGACTCAGCTTATCCGCAGCGCTCTTAACGTTATAGGCACCTACTCCTGGGTTTCAGGAGATACCACATATGCTGGGATTGTCAATGCCGACCCAACAGGCCTACTTGCAGATAGACTCAAGTGGAAGCAGCACGATGCTAGAACACTGGGAACCATGTCAGTTTACCTATCACCAGAGCTACAGCACCTGGTTACCTGGGAATATATACCCAGAGATATCAACAACGTTCACATCAATTTCCCATCCTTATCTAAGGATCTTTGGGATAAGCTTGCTACCCTATATGGAACCACTGGAGTCGCAGGCCAGTTTTATTTATTCAAGGAAGCTATGTCTCACCACATGAACAAGCACAGTGACATTGTCACCGTGGTGAACCAGATCCAGAAGAACTTTAATGATATGGCAATAGCTGGATTAGACCTAAAGGATCAATTCCATGCCATGTTCATACTTGCCCAGTTACCTCTGTCATGGGCAAACTTCCTATCTACCATCACTCAGACCATGACTCTTACAAACTTCAAAGTTGAAGAGATCATACCGAAGATTGCATCAGAACTGCAACTTCGAGGTGCTACACGCACTCCCCTCACCTCACGTGCCCACTTCGTACAGACCACAGAGTCTGAGGCACTTGGGACCAACATTATTCAATGAGGTCCACCACCTTTACAGCAATGGCTCTGGAATGGACAAGTACAGCCTCAGAGAAGAGGCTACTGTTACACTTGGCCCGGGTAGGGTCAAGCATAGACTCAAGGGAAGTTCTGGGACTAAGAGAGTACCAGCGTTCTTGACGCTACGGTACAACTAAGGACCTTCGGGCGAGGTATCTGCTCACGAAGAGCATGCTCAGCGTCGAAGGATACGATGAGTCCAAAGAGGACGAGTCTTATCCCGGTCTTGGGAGATCGAGCGTAGGAGTTATCTCAAGAGTATGATTGAGTAGCTCTAGCTTAAGGAATACAAGCACAGAGTCTATGGTTTATATACTCGAGCCATAGAAGGTCATGGAAGCCCATAGAAGAGACAGGTAAATGAGGAGTGAAAAGAGATGTGACTCGGGGAATCGTAAGGACTTGGGATGAGTCAAAACGAGTCACATCCGCTGTGGATCTGTCGATCAGTGTCGATCAGAAGCAGCTGTCTATCAAAGATTATCATGAAACGAAGAAGTGGCCGGAACGGCCCGAAGCGACAATGACAGTGGGGTCATTAGTTGGAAATGAAGAAGAGATGTGGTCCGTGGGAATATCGACCTACGTGCCGTACGGGAGGAGTCTGGGTAACGCCAGACAAGATGGATAGTGATCCATGTTGACAACCTCAAACCAAACAATGGCTCGGGCTATCTCACACTAGGCTTGCTTATAGAGACGAGTGAATGATGGGGAAAACCAACAAGAACTTGACTGGAGTTCTTGGTGGGATGCATTGACTTATATACGTTTACATTGTTTGTACATATTAGGTTGTTGGTCCGTGCGAGGGTGGCTATGTAAGGTATGTATCAGTCAGCCATGACGTAGTGCTGATGGAGATTAAATACATGAGGCATATGACTAAAGAGTCTAGACTCGGTCACGTGACTAAGTATCTCACGGTCACGTGCAAAGAAGTAAAAGTATCGACAAGAGGTCATATTACTTGTGGTACGTAATAGATTAAGAAAAAGATTAGATAACGGGAAAGTTCATAACATTACCCCCCTGCTATGGTTCGACTTCCAGGCGAGACCAGGTGGGCCTTTCTTCATAAGATGGTCCATAATCTTCGAAGAGATTATTAAATAAGGTTTCAGTGAGGTGCAGCCTCCGAGGAGCATTCGGAACACGTTTATAGAAGTCGTTGACCGCATCCTTTGCATATCTAACAACGTTCTTTTCGGTTTCCCAGGAGCGTTCTTCCTCCGGGTAGCCTTTCCAGTGAACCAAAAATTCCAAGGTTCGTCCTTTCAACCTGGAATCCACAATGTACTCGACCTCGTGTAGTTCTTCCCCTTCGTCGGTTACTTCCACCGGTCCGGGTTTGTAAGAAGGTTGTCCCATCAAGGGAGCGTGATAAGGTTTAATGCGACTTACGTTCACAACCGGGTGAATGCACAATCCTCGTGGTAATTTTAATTTAACCGCGTTGGGTCCCATCAACTCTATGACCTTGTATGGGCCGAGCCATTGCTCTGTGAGTTTCTTTGAGAAACGCGTTTTCATTAAGTTAAGGTTGGTTGTGGCCAGCCACACTTCGTCTCTGATTTCGTATTTCGGGGACTCGGAATGATGTTTATCCGCCTGTTCCTTCATTTGGTGCTGTTTCTTTTCCAAATTTTCTTTGACTTGTGCCAGCGTGTCCTGCCATTCTTCAGCAAAGTGTGGGACAACGGAAGTCTTTAAATTAGATGGTGGTTCTATTCCCATGCATGGTTCGTAAGATCGGGTAACCTGGAATGGGGTCTTTCCAGTTGCCGAATGAACTCGTTGGTTGTATGAGAATTGCGCCAGCGCTAACCATTCTGACCAAGCTTCTTGCTTCTCGGCCGTGTATAGACGTAAATATTGAGATAGGTCTCGGTTAACTCGCTCTGTTTGTCCATCCGTCTGTGGGTGGAAAGCCATGGACATTCAGAGTTCGATCTTGAGACATTTCCCTAGATCTTTCATCACCTGTGATGCGAATTGTGGACCTCGATCTGATATAATAGAGTTTGGAAGTCCGTGTGTTTTCCAAACATGGTCTCTATATAGTTTAGCCGTCTCCAGAGACGTGACAGTTTTATTTGTTGGTATGAAAACGGCTTCTTTTGAGAATTGATCAACAACTACTAGGATGGTGTCGTAATTATTGGATAAGGGTAGGTCGGTTATAAAGTCCGCGGAGATGTCTTGCCAGGGACCTGCTGGAATAGGATTGGGAATGAGTTTCCCGGCTGGGGGAACGTTGGTCGGTTTCATCCTATTACATCTTTCGCAATGGAAACAATATTCTTTTACATTGTCTCTGATTCCTTCCCAAGTGTAATACCGGGAAATTGTTACGCTTGGCCCGGGTAGGGTCGAGCGTAGACTCAAGGGGGTTCTCGGGGACTAAGGAAGCACCAGCATTCTAGACGCTACGGTGCGACTAAGGACCTTCGGGCGAGGTATCTGCTCACGAAGAGCACGCTCAGCGTCGAAGGATATGATGAGTCCTGGAAGGACGAGTCTTATCCCGGTCTTGGGAGATCGAGCGTAGGAGTTATCTCAAGAGTATGATTGAGTAGCTCTAGCTTAGGGAATACAGGCGTAGATGCTACAGTTTATATACAAGAGTCATGGAACGTTATGGGAGCCCGTAGAAGGAACGGGTCGATGCGGGATGAAGGGAGATGTGACTCAGGGAAGCGTAAAGACTCGGGATGAGTCGAAGTGAGTCACATCCGCTGTGGATCTGTCGATCAGCGTCGATCAGAAGCAGCTGTCTATCAAAGATTATCATGAAACGAAGAAGTGGCCAGAACAGCCCAAAGCGACAATGACAGCGGGGTCATTAGTCAGAAATGAAAGAAAGATGCAGTCCGTGGGAGTATCGACCTACATGCTGCGCGAGAGCGATCTGGGTGAGGCCAGACGAGATGGATAGTGATCCATCGAGACTAAGCTAAGTAAAATACGAAAAGAAATGAATGGGGCCAGGTCAACTTGTAACATTACCCCCTCTTTACGCTCCTCAACGCCGCTTGAGGATATCTAGAGGTCGATGTAGCCGCCGTTGGGAGAACCAGTGATGTTGGCATAGGCCGTGTCGTCCCACACATCGTCCGTGTAATCTACTTCCGGCTCATCCTGAATCCGGGATGCAAGCGGGCGAGGTCGCGGACGGTGCGACCTTCGCGACGAACGGGAGGAACTAGAGGATTGAGAGGATGAGGATGGGGTGGCGGGACGGCGACGGCGACGGAGTGGGCATTGGTTCTGAATGTGTCCGGGGCGCATGCGAAGGCAAAAGGGGCACTTGTACTCTGGGCAGTCAATGCGCCAGTGTCCAAGGCGGTGACAGTGAAAGCAGGACGCGTTGTAAAGGGGGTGATCGGGGTTGAGACTGATCTCACCTTCGTTCATGAGATGGACCCGCTCGAGTCGATCAATGAGGGAAACCTCGCCAGGGGACAGGGGGGAGGACGATGCGGACGGCGTCGGAGCGATGGGCTCTGCCGGCGAGGGGACTAGAATGGTTTCGACTGGTAAGGCAGGACGAACAGGGGGGAGTGGGAGACCAGCTCGGGCTAGGTCCTGTGAATATCGTTCAATGTCAGCGATGAAATCCAGCATGTCTAGCTGGTGCATGGCTGAGAGGAGGTAAGACCATATGCGGCGGGCTACGAGGCGAAGCTGAGTCGAGAAGAACTCAGACTGGGCATTTGCGGAGGTAAACGAGGCGATAGAGTCGAGACGAGAGACCTGTAAAAAGGCTAGGTATAAAGACTCGAGAGGGGAATCTACATCTAAATGCGCCTGCATGGTGGCTGCAAGGCGGGAGTCACAGAGGCGGGTTTGGAGGAGTCGTCCGGATTCGCAGGACAGCGGGTCGGACCGAAGGGTGTAAGCGAAATGGGGAACATTGACGGATAGTATTGTTTTTGGTTTCTCTTCCTGTTCAAGGACAGAGGGCCAGGGGAGGGGTTCGGTGTTCCATCCTAGTGTGGCAACGTTACTAGAAGAGTCCTCAGCGAGGACCATGGGGGGATGGATGGTGGGAACAGAGAGTTCCTGAGCGAGGGCAGATGAATCATCGACTCCTTCGAGTAAGGGAAGTGTGGAGTCGGTGAATGTGACGGAAGACTCGGTAAGGGAGGACTCGGTAGACGGGGAGTAAGACATGCTGATGTTCAAGGTTGATAGGATAGAGCTCGATTGGTGATTCTCACGAAGAGACCAGCGCGTAGAGTTCTAAGGAGGGAAGACCTTGGGGTGAAGCTTCTTATAGCTTCGAAGGACTGCTTGGGCATGTTTGAACTCCCGTTCTGGGAGCCAGGAGTCGTCAGAGGCGGTGAAACCGTGCCAGCGGACGAGGAACTGCCTGTTGACAGCGGAACCCCGGTGTCGTATGATTTTCTCGATTTCATATTGTTCCTCGCCATCGATAAGATCAGGCGGTGGAGAAGGGAAGTTGGGGCCGTGCATGGGGTTTTCCTTGTACGGGGTAAGGAGCGAGGCATGGAAGACCGGATGTATTTTCCACGTCTTGGGGAGGCGGAGTTGATATGTGATCGGGGACAATACCTTAACAATGGTAAAGGGTCCTTCGCGTTTCAGGGCAAATTTCGGGTGAGTCAGGTTGCGTTTCAAATTTCTGGCCTCAAGCCAGACCTGATCACCCTTTTCGAACGGGGTGAAGTTCTTCTTGTGCCGAGAAGCCATGACTTGCCTAGCTAGTTCGTGTGCAGCAAGGGCTTCTTGGCGGGCGGCGGTGAGTTCCTTGATACGATCTTCCACAGCGGGGAGATCTGTGAGCGGGAGGACGGTGGGGATCGGAGTGGGTTCATATCCCATCATTAGGTAAAACGGGGATTTTCCGGTGACGGAATGGGGGCGGTGATTGTGCACAAATTCGGTGTGGATCAGCCGATCGGCCCACATGGTGGGGCTGTTCCCCGCAAAGATCTGCAGGTACGTCTCGAGTTCTTGATTGATCCGTTCTGTTTCCCCATCAGTCTGGGGGTGATACGCAGTGGATAACGCAAGGGAACATCCGAGAAGTCTGCCGAGTTCTTTTGCGAAGCGAGAAGCGAACTGCGGGCCTCGATCCGAGATGATCTTCTCATAGAGGCCGAATCTGGGGTACACTTTCTTAAAGTAGAGGGTAGCGACGTCTTCCGCAGTGGCGGTTTTAGTGGTTGGGCAGAAAATAGCCCCCTTCGAAGATGCGTAGTCGGCCCAGACTACAACAGCCGTGAAGCCGTTGGATTCGGGGAGGTCGGTGATCAGATCGCAGGAGATCTGCTGGAATGGGCGAGTGGCAGTGGATTTGTTGGGGGTGAGCGGAGGGGTCGTGGGGTGAGTGTTGACCTTGTGTTGCTGGCACAGGGCACAGCCCTCGACATACTTGCGAACATACTGGGCCAAACCAGGCCACCAGAACTCGCTCGCAATGAGCTGTCGGGTTTTAAGAAAACCGGGGTGGCCGGCAGACTCGTGGTCATGACACCGTTGCAAGATAGACTTGCACAGGCCATTGATGGGGGGAATGTAAACGCGTCCTTGGTACGTCAGGACGCCTTCGTGGAGTTGCCAGTCGCTGAGGCGGGAGCGGAAGGCGGGGGGAATGGATCCATCGAAGGCTTGGAGCGTCTGGAGGTACAAAGGGTCGTCTTTCGACGTGGTCTTAATGTGATCCTGCAGGGCGGAATCTATGAGGCGGACAAAGATGGAGTCCAGGAGGAGGACCGTCTGCGTGTTGTCTGGGGCGTGGGCAAGGAAATCCGGGCGGCGCGACAAAGCGTCCGGACCGGCAAGGAGAGAACCGGGAACGTGGATCATCTTGTAGTCGAAGTCCGCGAGGTCTAAGAGCCAGCGGGCTTGACGACGATTGAGGTTCTGAGGGGCGCGGAAGTAAGTGAGGTTCTTATGGTCGGTAAAGACCTGGATCGGTGAGGAAGAACCGTGGAGGAGGTGGCGCCACGACTTGAGGGCACGGATGATCGCGAGAAGTTCACAGTCGTGAATATCGTAGTTACGTTCTGCGGGGGAGAACGATTGGGAGAGATAGGAACAAGGGTGCCAGGCACCGTTCTCATCCGTTTGGAGTAGGATACCACCCGTGGCCACGCCAGAGGCGTCGGTCGCGATGGCGAACAGTGCACTAGGGTTGGGGAGTCGGAGTACGGGTTTGGAAAGGAAGAGTTCCTTTAACTGAAGGAACGCGGTTTCTTGTGGAGTGTCCCAGTGCCACAGTTGGGTCTTCTTAGTGAGGTCGATGAGAGGACGGGCAATGGTTGAATAGTCCGGGATGAATTGCCGGTAGTAATTGGCGAATCCTAGGAATGACCGGACTTCCTTGACTGAGGTGGGCGCAGGCCAGGACGTGATCCCGTCAAGTTTGACGGGGTCCATAGCGAGTTTTCCGGGGGACAGGATCATGCCGAGATAGTCGACCTGTTCTGTAGCAAAGGAACATTTGGATAAGCGAAGGTGAAGGTCGAGTTCTTCCATTCGTTGGAGAACTCGCTTGGTCCGCTCCGTATGGAGCTGGTCATTGGGGGAGAAGATGAGGAGGTCGTCCATGTAGATGACGAGCCATCCTTCCGAGATCATGTCCCTGAACGAGTCGTTCATGAATCGCTGGAACGTGGCGGGGGAGTTGGTCATGCCAAAGAACATGACCATGGGTTCGAAGAGGCCCTTGTGAGTGAGAAAGGCGCCTTTCCATTGGTGTCCTTCTTTGATCCGGACGTTGTTGTAACCCCATCGGACGTCGAACTTGGTGAAGACCTTAGCGTCCTGCACTTTGTTGATGAGGTCATCAATCCGAGGTAGGGGGTAGGCGTCGCGGATTGTTTGGTCGTTGAGTTTCCGGTAGTCCATACAGGGCCAGAGCTTGGGGTTGCTATTGGCGTCGAGTTCTTTCTTCTGGACAAAGAAGAAAGGAGATGCTTGGGGAGAATTCGAGGGTTGGATAGCACCGGACCGGAGATTCTCTTCTAGGAAGGCTTCGGTGGCTTCGCGTTCGCGTGGGGATAGCGGATATAGCTTGCCGATCTTGGGTTCGAAGCCTTCTTTAAGGTTGATCTCGTGGTCGTAAGTCCGTTCCGGTGGGAGTTGTCCGATTGGTCGTTCTTCAAACACCTTTCGGAACTGCTCGTACTCCGCTGGGAGGGTGACCTCGGGTTTCTTGTTGAATTCCGCCTGTGCGAGCTGCATAGCGGAGGTGATCTTGGCGATGACTGGAGAGCCTAGGGGGTAGAATCGCGATCCACACCGTTGGATCCGACCAATCCTGTAGTGGTCATGAGCTCGTTGACAGAACTTGCTCTCCGTTTCTTCGTCGAGATAATCGTAGAGTCGGGCATGATCTATGCAGTTGACCTTGACTTGGCATGGGGGGGTCCAGTCAAAGCTAGGTCTCTTGAATCGGTCGCTATGCTCAGAGGTAGCGACGTTGTGTTCCTGAAAAAGAACCTTGGATTGGTCACAAGACTCGGGAATGTCGATCGTCTGTTTAACCCAGTCGATCGTGGGGTTGGTGGCGCGCAGCCAGGGGAGTCCTAGGATAATGTTCTCACTTCCACAAGACATGACGTGGAAGAGGACTTTCTGGGTGATTCCTCTGGTATTGGCGTAAAGGGTACAGGTGAATCGGATGGCTCCGTGCGAATTAGTGGATTGGTCAACATTTCGAATGGGAATGGGTTTCGGTAGTCGAGTAGTAGGGATCTTGTGTTTTCGTATGAAGTCCCAGTCGATGCATGAGATATTGGCACCACTGTCGATCAGGGCGCGAGTGTCAACGGCTTTGAGAGAGTGCACAGGTACAATCAGCTGAACTGGGATCTGCATGGATTTGCGAGTCTCAGATACTAGTACATTGGCACACCTAGGAGGAGTCCGCATTGACGGGGTCCTCCGTTCTAAAAATCCTTGCGGGAGAAGGAGATTCTAGCTACTGACTCGACTTCATCGTCATCTTCTTCGCAGTCAGCTAGCTCAGGGACGTCATCCTTCTTCACCTTTCGAGTCTTCTTGGGGTTCTTGGGCGCATCGTAGACCTTGCACTCCTTTGCCATATGGCCAGTCTGGCAGCATCGGAGGCAGCGGCCTTCCTTGAAGCACTTCTGCCTTTCGGCTTCGGTGAGTTTGGGGGGAAGTCAGACGGCATCGACGTCCATGGCATCAGGGTCTTTCTCTTCCTTCCTCGAGTAGGTGGGTACGTGCGGGGTACCGGGTTTCTTGTGTTGCTGCGCGATCCCTCGGGCTCGACGGCGGTGGGAGTCGAAGAGGGCCACCTTCTTATACCAGTTGGTGACCTTGGTAGGGGGGTTTTCCATCCGGAGAACGTCGAACATGAGGTCTTCCGGTATCCCCGCAAAGTAGTAGGAGACCAAAACCGCATCGTCGGTTACTCCTGCGACGGATACCTTGGACCTGAACTGTGCCGTGTAGTTAGCCAGAGAAGGGGAGTACTCGCCCTTCTTTCCTGGGATCATGCGCTTGGTGGCTAGCCAAGGGAGTGCGTTGGTAGTTGATTCTGAGTGGGAGAATACGGCTTCGAAGTCGGAGACAAAGTCGGACCACTTCCCAAAAGAGAAGCCTCCGCCGGAGATCTTGGATTCTCGGAAGGTATGGGCCCACGTGGATGCCGTACCTTTCTTCATGAAGGATAGTGCATAGGCGATTCGCCTAGCATCGTCGTTGTAGATTTCTGCGTTGATCGAGAGGTACAACTGTACCGAGCGAAGCCAAGGCTTTGCCTTCGTAAGATTTCCGTCAAAGTCCTCAGGGACTCCAAGGCGGATTTCTGTGGGTTTGGTTCCCATGGTGGGAGTCTGGGGCTGGGGAGCTGGGGGCACCGTGGCTGGAAATATATTACCGCTCTGAGCGATCGGTGTTGGCGACGGCGGGGTGGGGCTATGAGGGATAACTGCGCCGGCTGAAAGCTGGTGGGACAGTAATCTGGAGAGTTCTTGTGATTCTGCTTCCTCGGTGGGGGAGCGTAGCTCGAGGTCTAGGTCGGGGTTATCAGAGCCCTCGGTGGGTGCTTCTGAGTCCGATGCTTCTGAGGCTGAGGACTCGGGGTCCGGATGTTCTGTGGCTCTCCACGAGGTGGAGATCGGTGGCAGTTGGGCTGAGGAGGAGGGCCTACTCGATGGTAGCCGCGACGTGGTAAGCTAGAGCTTTTGTTATGCTTGGCCCGGGTAGGGTCGAGCGTAGACTCAAGGGGGTTCTCGGGGACTAAGGAAGCACCAGCATTCTAGACGCTACGGTGCGACTAAGGACCTTCGGGCGAGGTATCTGCTCACGAAGAGCACGCTCAGCGTCGAAGGATATGATGAGTCCTGGAAGGACGAGTCTTATCCCGGTCTTGGGAGATCGAGCGTAGGAGTTATCTCAAGAGTATGATTGAGTAGCTCTAGCTTAGGGAATACAGGCATAGATGCTACAGTTTATATACAAGAGTCATGGAACGTTATGGGAGCCCATAGAAGGAACGGGTCGATGCGGGATGAAGGGAGATGTGACTCAGGGAAGCGTAAAGACTCGGGATGAGTCGAAGTGAGTCACATCCGCTGCGGATCTGTTGATCAGCGTCAATCAGAAGCAGCTGTCTATCAAAGATTATCATGAAACGAAGAAGTGGCCGGAACAGCCCAAAGCGACAATGACAGCGGGGTCATTAGTCGGAAATGAAAGAAAGATGCAGTCCGTGGGAGTATCGACCTACATGCTGCGCGAGAGCGATCTGGGTGAGGCCAGATGAGATGGATAGTGATCCATTGAGACTAAGCTAAGTAAAATACGAAAAGAAATGAATGGGGCCAGGTCAACTCGTAACAGAAATGAGGGCGTAAGTCTTATCTGCGCCTCCATGACCAGCTAGGGTGGAATCATGATATAGGGTAATAATATCCTGACGGAGGTTGTCTTCCTCAGGCACGTAGATTTTATGGTTTTCTTTAAACAAGCCGGTTCCATCCCATGGGAATCGTTGACCAGGCGCTTGTCTTAAGTTAGACTGAGCATTCTTTACTCGGGTGAAGATTTCTTCTTCTTTCGTGTGAACCCAAGTTACTTTCTCCGCTCTTCTCACGCATTCGGAGGGAATCATTTGAACACCTTTGTTGTCATTCTCAATTCCGATCGAGTGGTCTTCTCGTCGACTGAGGGCATTCGCTTTTCCCATGGAAGCTCCTGGCTTCTTGACTAACTCGTAGTCAAAACGTGAGAGCCATTGTGACCACCATGCTTGTCTTCAGTTAAGATCTTGGCGTGTCATAAAATATTGGAGATTGGCATGGTCCATCCAAATTTCAAATTTGTGATGTGCTCCTTCTAGGAGGTGTCTCCATTGCTCTAAGGCTGAAATGATGGCTAGCATCTCTTTGTCCGCTATGGGATAGTTCCTTTGTTCCGGTGACATGGAATGTGAAGAGAATGCGACAGGATGCCAAATACCCTCACGTTGCAACGATAAGACAGCCCCTGTCGCGAAATCTGATGTGTCGCATTCTAGGCGGTATTCGCAGTTCTCATCCGGGTAAGCGAGAACAGGGGCGGTAATAAACTTTTCTTTTAAATTATCGAAGGCAGCTTGTTCCTTCGTCCCCCAAGTCCAGGGTTGATCTTTCTTTGTTAAGTCATTGAGTGGTCTAGCCACTATAGCGAAGTCTTTGATGAAGCGGCGGTAAAAGTTCGCTAAACCTAAAAAGCTTCGAACTCCTTTTACGTTCGTGGGAGTGGGCCAGGCCCGGATTGCCTTCGTCTTTCCTTCTTCCATGACGATGCCTCCCTCCGATACGATCATTCCGAGGAATTCTACTTCTTTGACCTTGAAGGTACACTTTTCTGGTTTAATGAAAAGATCGTGTTCTTCCAATCTCTTCAACACTTCCAGTACGATCCTGTCGTGCTCCTTTTCATCGTCCGTTTTGGTAAATATGAGAATATCATTTATGTATACTATACAAACATCCGGCATATCAGCGAAGATATCATTCATCATCGTCTGAAATGTGGCCGGGGAGTTACACATTCCGAAATACATAACTAAGGGTTCGAAGGCTCCTCTATGACATACAAAGGCTGCCTTCCATTCATCGCCTTCTTTTACGCGAACGTTGTTGTAACCCCAACGTAAGTCCATTTTCGTAAATAACTTAGCTCCTTTTAGTCGTTCTACGATCTGAGATATTAAAGGTAATGGATAATTGTTCTTTATGGTTCCTGAGTTTAAGTGACGGTAATCCTGTACCATCCTTTTCTTCCCATCTTTCTTGGGGATAAAGAATACTGGGCTTGTTTGGGGCGACTTAGATGGTCGTATGTAGCCCTTTCATAGTTGGTCGTCTATGAAGTCAGAGACCTCCTTCTGTTCGTCTACTGACATTGGATAGAGTTTTCCTTTTCTAGGTTTAAAGTCTTCTTTGAGATCGATGGCATGGTCCCAGGGTTTACGTATGGGCATGCGTTCGGATGATGTCTTTGAGAAGACGTCCAAGAATTTATGATACTCTTTTGGGACCATTTCTTCCATGCTGAGTTCCTTCTTCTCAGGTGGTGTGATTTCCAGTTTCTTGATCCGTCAATAAGCGTATGGGGCATCGTTGATTTCCTTTTCTTCTAAGGTTCTCAGGAATACCATTCGATCGGATAATAGATAACATGTCCGAGGACATCTTGTGAGTTTGAGGGTTCCTTTTTCCCAGTCAATCTCAGGGTTGTGCTTGCTTAGCCACATATATCCCAGTATCATTTGATTCTTTCTGAGATCAGTTACTTCTGCCGATATCTTTTCTCGGTGTCCTTGGTAGTCTATGATTAATTCCGCGGTGTGCGTGATATTTCCGGCGGAGTTCTTTGATCCATCGACATTGAATACTGGAATAGGTCTTTCTAATTCCGTGGTTTTGATCTTATTCTTTGTGATCCAAGCGAGATCTACAAAGATTCCATTGGCTCCTGAATCTAATAGGGCTTCAACCGGGTGCATGCTATGTTTGGCAGACGATGCTGCTACTTGTATCGTGAGACACAGCTCTCTCTTTTGCCTTGTGGATCTGATTAGGATCCATTCCGGGATTTCTTTTGTACATAAATTATTTTTTTGTTCTTTCTTAGCCGAATTAAGCCTGCATTCCCGTGCAGCAAGCCCTTGTGGGGACCCGGCTTCGGTGTACGTATCACTACTACTGTCCGAGTCGCTATCGTAAATTGTCTTATCCTGGGAGTTGAAGAATTCTTCTTCTTCTTCTCCATATTCCGTATCTAAATTACAAAACCTATTGTAAGAAATAAAGTTCGGCGGGGGAGTCTCAGGAGTACCCGGTCGGCTCTGAGACTCTATTCTTTTCCCTGCTTCTTCTGTGTGACCCGAAGGTCCTTGAGGTAAGCCTCGATTTCTTCTACCGAGGACATTTGTTGGATAGCCTTTAAGGCGGGCTCTCCTCTCGCCTTTCCTTTTCCTTTTGACGAAGGTACTTCTTCGTCATCCGAAGACTCAGCGCTCGTAGCGCGGACACTGCGATATTTTGAGCACCTTCGGTTATGCCCTCCCCCAAGGAACTTGCACTCGGGGCATGCCTTTTTGGGCTTCTTACAGTCTTTGACCATATGAGCCTCTCTACAGTTGAAACATTTGAGGGGACCTTTTCGTACCGCATCAATGTCCATGGGCTCCCCTCTGCCCGAGAACGTGCATGAGCCTGAGGGCTCTCTTGCTTCTGCCTGGGAATACCAGGTCTTCTTCTTTCGAAGCTTGAAGGCCTCGAGGTTGGTTCCTATCCAGTGTATTTCCGGCAGGTATTCTTCGACCGAGGAGTACCTTAGTCCATCTTGGTACATGATCCTCATGATCTCATCTTTGGTATTGTTTTCTAGATAGAACACCACTATCTTGTCAAAGTATCTTGCAGCTGAATCGCCGCGAGCCCGAATATAGATTGCTTCCCATCGGGTAAGGAAGTCTTGGATCGATTGGCGATCCCCTTGTCTGTATTTGACCATTTCCTTCATTGCTTGGTCTTGGTCGTTTTCTGGAATGAACCTATGTTTCAAGGTTGCCTCTAGATCGTCCATTGCTGGCCAATCGTGATCTTGCATTGAGTGAAGGATTTGCATCCTTGCCCAGTCAGCGGCTCCGTGCTGGTCTTTTCCGTCCTTGGAGCCTATCCTTGTTAGGACTGCTAGGGTCCTTTCCTTGTTCAACGTGTAAGCTTTGTTGTTCATTTCAATGAATACTTTCATCCGTATCCACCAGCTTCTGAATTCTTTGTATGAGCCATCGAACGTGGGAGGCTCAGGGACCATGGTTAATTTTTTTGAGACGTTAATATTGTGTCTACTGGCTGCTACCATCTCTGCTGCAGCCGACCTTGCTTCGGCACTAGTTGCCCTTGTTTCGGCCTCTCTGGCCCTTGCGTTTGCCTGCTCCAGGCTGGCTTGCATGACCGTTAGTTGGGCCTGCATTGTTGTGATCATTTGAGCCAGATCAGGCTGTGCGGGTGTGTCTATGCCATCCATTTCGTTTGTTGGCGGCGGGTTTCTTGGTGAGGATGGTGGGGAGACGTGTGGGCTTTCTGAGGAGTTCTTTTCTCCTGAGAATTCTTGTTGATCTCGTAATCTCCACAGGTTGCCTTATCGGGATGGGAGAGAGACTGTGATCTTGTATAAAGAAGCGGGGAGAGGGTTCTCTGTACCACGCTTCTGCTTCGTAGAGATGCTCCGGTTCGTATTGGGAGCGAGTTGCAGTAAAACCTGCCCTTATGAACTCTAGAACGTTTTCTGGGAGTTCGTCTTCTTGTTTAATTTCCGGGAGGAGGAAATCGTCGTTTGGGTCGACCTCCGAAAAGACGTATGGTTCCTGTTCGATCTCGACTTTTGGTCGAACTAGGAAGGTGCCCGTTGGCACGCTTTGGGATCCTAAGCTTTTAAGGATCGGGAACATCCTTTTGAAAAGGTAAAGAAAACTTGTGAGGCTCTTCGCTCTCCAACAAGGTGAGAATCAGGTCAATGACCTTCCTGACTTCTCGACTTCGAAGTGTACGTAACTTTTACAATGTCGGGCACAAGACCGCTCTTTCGACGTGTAAAAGTGGTATGGACTAGCGATAGAATAAATGTGCCTCACGAGGACACGCCCTTTCGAGCAAAGAAGTAGAAGGTAGGTAGGTGTGGCAGTGTTTAAACCTTTAAGATCTCTCGAGATCACCAACTACTCGCTCCTTACAGGTAGACGAGTCTCTCCATACTCTAGTGTGCATGGCTACGTAAAATGAAAAAGTTGCCAAGTGGCGGTGGAAGGAGTAGAAGTTTCCCTAAAAAGCCTAGGGTCCGGCTATATCCCTTTAACGCTAGGGGCCGCGTCTGCGTCACTAGGACAGGCGTTGAGAAGTAGTATGAGATAGGGCAAGTGATAGCAGTCAAGTTCTAATGTTGACAACCTCAAACCAAACAATGGCTCGGGCTATCTCACACTAGGCTTGCTTATAGAGACGAGTGAATGATGGGGAAAACCAACAAGAACTTGACTGGAGTTCTTGGTGGGATGCATTGACTTATATATGTTTACATTGTTTGTACATATTAGGTTGTTGGTCCGTGCGAGGATGGCTATGTAAGGTATGTATCAGTCAGCCATGACGTAGTGCTGATGGAGATTAAATACATGAGGCATATGACTAAAGAGTCTAGACTTGGTCACGTGACTAAGTATCTCATGGTCACGTGCAAAGAAGTAAAAGTATCAACAAGAGGTCATATTACTTGTGGTATGTAATAGATTAAGAAAAAGATTAGATAACGGGAAAGTTCATAACAATCCATCGAGACTAAGCTAGGTGAAAGAAAAGAAAGAAATAAATGAAGCCAGGTCAACTCGTAACATTACCCCCGTCTTACGCTCCTCAATGCCACTTGAGGATATCTAGAGGTCGATGTAGCCCCCGTTGGGGGAACCAGTGACGTTGGCGTAAGCCGTATCGTCCCACACGTCATCTGTGAAGTCGAGCTCCGGTTCGTCCTGGATTCGGGATGCAAGCGGGCGAGGTCGCAGACGGTGCGACCTTCACGACGAACGTGAGAAGCTAGAGGATTGGGATGATGAGGACAGGGTAGCTGGGCGGGGATGATGGCAGAGTGGGCACTGGTTCTGAATGTGTCCGGGACGCATGCGGAGACAGAATGGGCACTTGTACTCTGGGCAATCAATGCGCCAGTGTCCAAGGCGGTGACAGTGAAAGCAGGACGCGTTGTAGAGGGGGTGATCAGGACTGAGACTGATCTCACCTTTGTTCATGAGATGAACTCACTCAAGTCGATCGATGAGGTTCACTTCGCTGGGAGATAGTGGAGAGGACGACACGGACGGCGTCGGAGCAGCAGGCTCGGCTGGCGAAGGGACTAGAATGGTTTCGACTGGGAGCGTGGGTTGAACGGGAGGGAGAGGGAGACCTGCTCTGGCCAGGTCCTGCGAATAACGTTCAATGTCAGCGACGAAGTCCAGCATGTCCAGCTGGTGCATGGCGGATAAGAGGTAGGAACGGATGCGGCGGGCTACGAGATGGAGCTGGGTGGAGAAAAACTCCGACTGGGCATTGGCTGAGGTGAAAGAAGTGATGGGGTCGAGACGAGAGACCTGTAAAAAGGCTAAGTATAAAGATTCGAGAGGGGAATCTACGTCTAAATGGGCCTGCATGGTAGCGGCCAAACGGGAATCTTGGAGACGGGCTTGAAGGAGTCGTCCAGACTCACATGACAGCGGGTCAGATCGGAGGGTGTAAGCGAAACGGGGTACGTTGACGGATAAGATAGTCTTGGGTTTCTCTTCCTCGTCAAGGACAGAGGGCCAAGGGAGCGGGGCGGTGTTCCACCCGGGGGTGGCTTCAGTGCTGATACAATCATCTGTGAGGACCATAGGGGGGTGGATAGTTGGAACGGAGAGTTCCTGAGCAAGGGGGGAAGAGTCATCGACTCCCTCGAGCGGGAGGAGAGCGGAGTCGGTGAACGAAGATTCGGTGAGGGAAGATTCAGTGGATGGGGAGTAAGACATGTTTTACGAGGTATGAAAGTTGTTTAGAGCTCAGTTGGTGATTCTCACGTAGAGACCAGTGCGTAGAGTTCTAAGGAGGGAAGACCTTGGGGTGAAGCTTCTTATAGCTTTGAAGGACTGCTTGGGCGTGTTTGAACTCCCGTTCTGGGAGCCAGGTGTCGTCTGAGGCGGTGAACCCATGCCAGCAGACTAGGAACTGTCGGTTGGCAGTGGAACCCCGGTGTCGTACAATCTTTTCAATTTCATATTGTTCTTCGCCATCGATAAGATCAGGTGGAGGTGATGGGAAGTTGGGGCCGTGTACGGGGTTTTCCTTGTACAGGATGAGGAGCGAGGCATGGAAGACCGGATGTATTTTCCACGTCTTGGAAAGACGGAGTTGATACGTGATCGGGGACAGTACCTTGACGATGATAAAGGGCCCTTCACGTTTCGGAGCAAATTTTGGGTGAGTCAGGTTACGTTTCAAATTTCTGGCCTCGAGCCAGACCTGGTCACCTTTTTCGAATGGGGTGAAATTCTTCTTGTTTCTGGAAGCCATGACTTGCCTAGCTAGTTCGTGCGCAGCAAGGGCTTCTTGGCGGGCAGCGGTAAGTTCCTTGATACGATCTTCTACGGCAGGGAGATCCGTGAGTGGGAGGACAGTGGGGACCGGAGTAGGTTCATATCCCATCATTAGGTAAAATGGGGATTTGCCGGTGACGGAATGGGGGCGGTGATTGTGAGTGAATTCGGCGTGGATCAGTCAATTGGCCCATGTAGTTGGATTGTTCCCCGCAAAGATCCGTAGGTAAGTCTCGAGTTCTTGATTGATCCGCTCAGTTTCCCCATCGGTCTGAGGGTGATACGCAGTGGATAACGCAAGGGAACATCCAAGAAGCCTACCGAGTTCTTTTGCGAAGCGAGAGGCAAATTGGGGCCCTTGATCGGAAATGATCTTCTCATAGAGGCCAAATCGGGGGTAGACCTTTTTGAAATAGAGGGTGGCAACATCCTCCACAGTGGCAGTTTTGGTAGTGGGGCAGAAAATAGCCCCCTTCGAAGACGCGTAGTCGGCCCAGACTATTACAGCCGTGAAACCGTTGGACTCGGGGAGATCCATGATCATGTCGCAGGAGATCTGCTGGAACGGGCGAGTAGCGGTAGACTTGTTGGGGGTAAGGGGAGGGGTGGTAGGGTGAGTGTTGACCTTGTGCTGCTGGCACAGGGCACAACCCTCAACATACTTGCGAACATACTGGGCCAAACCAGGCCACCAGAACTCGCTCGCAATGAGTTGTTGAGTCTTAAGAAAACCTGGGTGACCAGCCGACTCGTGGTCATGACAGCGCTGGAGAATGGACTTATGCAGTCCGGCAACAGGGGGAATATAAACATGACCTTGGTAAGTCAGGACGCCTTCGTGGAGCTGCCAGTTGCTAAGGCGGGAATGGAAGGTAGGAGGGATGAAGCCATCGAAGGCCTGAAGGGTCTGTAGGTACAAGGGGTCGTCTTTCAACATAGTCTGAATGTGATCCCGGAGGGCGGAATCGATGAGGTGGACAAAGATGGAGTCGGGGAGGAGGACCGTTTGTGTGTTGTCCGGTGTATGGGCTAAGAAGTCTGGGCGTCGTGATAGAGCGTCCAGACCTGCGAGGAGAGAACTGGGAACATGAATCATCTTGTAGTCGAAGTCCGCGAGGTCTAACAGCCAGCAGGCTTGTCGACGATTGAGGTTCTGGGGGGTTCGGAAGTAGGTGAGGTTCTTATGGTCAGTGAAGACCTGAACCGGTGAGACGGAGCCATGGAGGAGGTGTCGCCAGGACTTCAAGGCACAGATGATGGCGAGGAGCTCCCGGTCATGGATGTCGTAGTTTCATTCTGTGGGCGAGAACGACTGGGAGAGGTATGAACAGGGATGCCAAGCACCATTCTCATCTGTCTGGAGTAGAATACCACCTGTGGCCATGCCAGAGGCGTCAGTCGCGATGGCGAATGGTGCGCTTGGGTCGGGGAGTCGAAGCACAGGTTTTGAAAGGAAAAGCTCCTTCAGGTGACGGAAGGCGGTTTCCTGTGACGCTTCCCATTGCCAGGGTTGGGTTTTCTTTGTGAGGTCTATGAGGGGACGAGCAATGGTAGAATAGTCCGGGATAAACTGCCGATAATAGTTGGCGAATCCAAGGAAAGACCGGACTTCTTTGACGGAGGTTGGGGCAGGCCAGGAAACAATTCCGTCAAGTTTGACAGGATCCATAGCGAGCTTTCCAGGGGAAAGGATCATGCCGAGGTAGTCCACTTGTTCTGTGGCGAAGGCACATTTGGACAGGCAGAGGTGGAGGTCGAGTTCTTCCATCCGCTGGAGAACTCTCTTGGTTCGTTCCATGTGGAGTTGTTCGTCAGGAGAAAAGATGAGGAGGTCGTCCATATAGATGACGAGCCACCCTTCAGAAATCATGTCCCTGAACGAATCGTTCATGAAACGCTGGAACGTGGCAGGGGAATTAGTCATGCCAAAGAACATGACCATGGGTTCGAAGAGGCCCTTGTGAGTGAGGAAGGCACCTTTCCACTGGTGTCCCTCTTTAATGCGGACATTGTTGTAACTCCATTGGACGTCGAACTTAGTGAAGACCTTAGCGTCCTGCACTTTATTGATGAGGTCATCGATCCGGGGTAAGGGGTATGCGTCTCGGATCGTTTGGTCGTTGAGCTTCCGATAGTCCATGCAGGATCGGAGCTTGGGGTTGCCGTTGGCGTCGAGCTCTTTCTTCTGGACAAAGAAAAAAGGGGAAGCTTGGGGGGAGTTCGAGGGGTGGATAGCACCAGACCAGAGGTTTTCTTCTAAGAAGGCTTCAGTGGCTTCGCGTTCTCGCGGGGATAGCGGATATAGTTTGCTGATCTTAGGTTCGAAGCCTTCTTTGAGGTTAACCTCGTGGTCGTAAGTCCGTTCCGGTGGGAGTTGTCCGATTGGTCGTTCTTCAAACACCTTTCGGAACTGCTCATACTCCGCTGGGAGGGTGACTTCTGGTTTCTTGTTGAATTCCGCTTGCGCCAGTTGCATAGCGGAGGTAATCTTGGCGATGACCGGAGAGCCTAGGGGGTAGAATCGCGATCCACACCATTGGATTCAGCCAATTCTATAATGATCGTGAGCTCTCTGGCAGAACTCATTCTCCGTTTCTTCGTCGAGATATTCATAGAGTCGGGCATGGTCAACGCAGTTGACCTTAACTTGGCATGGTGGGGTCCAGTCGAAGCTGGGTCTCTTGAATCGGTCGCTATGTTCAGAGGTAGCGACATTGTGTTCCTGAAAAAGAACCTTGGATTGGTCGCAGGATTCTGGGATGTCGATCGTCTGTTTAGCCCAGTCAATCATCGGGTTGGTAGAGCGCAACCAGGGGAGTCCGAGGATGACGTTCTTGCTTCCACAAGACATGACATGGAAGAGAACCTTCTGGGTAATCCCTCCAGTGTTGGCGTAGAGGGTACAAGTGAACCAGATGGCTCTGTGAGCATTACTGGATTGGTCGACATTCTGGACTGGGATGGGTTTCGGTAGTCGAGTGGTGGGGATCTTGTGCTTTCGCACAAAGTCCCAGTCAATGCAGGAGATATCGGCGCCACTGTCGATCAGGGCGCGGGTGTCAACGGCTTTGAGGGAGTGCACAGGTACGATGAGCTGAACTGGGATCTGCATAGATTTGCGAGTCTCAGATACTAGTACATTGGCACACCTAGGAGGAGTCCGCGTTGACAGGGTCCTCCATTCTAAAAATCCTTGTGGGAGAAGGAGATTCTAGCTACTGACTCGGCTTCGTCATCGTCGTCTTCGCAGTCAGCTAGCTCGGGAAGATCATCCTTCTTCACCTTACGGGTTTTCTTGGGGTTCTTGGGCGAGTCGTAGACCTTGCACTCCTTTGCCATGTGGCCGGTCTGGCGGCATCGGAGGCATCGGCCTTCTTTGAAACATTTCTGTCTCTCAGCTTCAGTGAGTTTGGGGGGAAGGCGGACGGCATCAACGTCCATGGCATCTGGGTCCTTCTTCTCCCTCTTAGAGTAGGTCGGTACGTACGAAGTACCGGGTTTCTTGTGTTGCTGCGCGATCCCTCGGGCTCGGTGGCGGTGAGAGTCGAAGAGGGCCACCTTCTTGTACCAGTCGGCGACCTTGGTGGGGGGTTTCTCCATCCAGAGAATGTCGAACATCAAGTCTTTGGGTATACCCGCAGAGTAATAGGAGACCAACACCTGTTATGCGTGACCCGGGCAGGGTCGCACATAGACCTGAGGGGAAGCCGCCTTCTAGGACTCGAGCTATAGTAGTCTGGGAGAACGGACTACTAGAGATGAGTGGAGGCGCGAGAAGGTGAGTTCTCACGTTCTAAGGCTACATGGTAGGCGGCTGGGTCAAGGGTCAAGACGGCCTTCAGGCAGGAGTTCTGGTGAAGGCGTTGGAATTACTAGGGTCTATGAATCTAGGAGTATACGATGATTCAGGTAGACTAAGCTAAGGTACTGGGGACAGTGGAGCACCTATTATATAGGGGTAGAGTGTGCGCACAGACCGGGTGTCTAAGTAAGGGAACCAGCTGTGATATAGCTAAGTAGGGGAGATGTGCCAAATGGATAAGGAGTGCACATCTCTAAAGGAAACGGTGAAGTATGACTCGGCAAATGATTAAGAAGATGAGTCATACATGCTGCAGATCTGTCGATCAGGAAGCGTCCTGTCGATCATTGATCTCGGCTAAGTGGAAGAAGCATCGCCTTCGGTGGTAATAGAAGGGATGCGCGAGGCAAGGTTCTAGGAAAGGCTAAAGCTAAGGGGAGGCGCGTAGGCCATTGTCAATGATGGGACTCGGATAGGAGATATCTGAGGATACGTGGGTAATCCTACCGAGGGTCTGGCATAGGGTCCAGTCTGGAGGCCGGAGCTCAGCTGAGGAGCCGAGGGACTGTGGCGGGTTCTGTAAGAGAACTGGTGGACTGGGACCAAGGACGGGGGGGTCCGAGGGCAGTGTGCACGTTCGGGGTGAGGCCCGACAGGATCAGTGTGTGGCATGGTTGCAAGGCCAGGCCGAGGAGAGGGTCCAAGGTTGGGCTCGGCAGAGGAGGTTCTATGACGTCAGAGGACCGGGACAAAAGTGATGAAGCGTGTTGTTGGTCCATGAGGGGACTACGTCAAGGGTCTAGGCAGGGAGTCTAGGAATGGACTGTTGGAGTCCCGGGCTGAGGCTAGAGACAGGGTCTCGGAGGGATGCTCAATTGGTGATGCTCACGAAGAGACCAGCACTATGAGACTTAGGGGTTCCGGTCAGGCGGAACGGACTATGATCAGGAGAGAGCCAGGACAGGCTCGACGTGGGGACTAAGCAAGGGAGTGCTTAGTGGGTTCTTGGTAATGCATATGCATGTAGTCCGGTGGGGACTGACGGTGGGCTGGCTGGCTGGAGAAGCCAGGACTAGGCTAAGTGAGGGGCGAGGTATGGCTGGGTAAGCCATGACTAGGACTGAGCGAGGAAAAAGTGTAGGGGCACAATGAATCGTAACAACACCGAATCATCGGTTACTCCTGCGACGGATACCTTGGACCGAAACTGGGCGGTATAGTTAGCCAAAGAAGGGGAGAACTTGCCCTTCTTTCCGGGAATCATTCGCTTGGTGGCTAGCCAGGTGAGTGCGTTGGTAACCGATTCTGAGTGGGAGAAAACTCCTTCGAAGTCGGAGACAAAGTCGGACCACTTCCCAAGAGAGAAGCTTCTGCTGGAGATCTTAGATTCTTGGAAGGTATCAGCCCATGTGGATGCCGTACCCTTTTTCATGAAAGAGAGTGCGTAGGCGATTCGCCTAGCATCATCGTTGTAAATTTCTGTGTTAATCGAGAGGTACAATTGTACCGAGCAAAGCCAGGGTTTCGCTTTCATGAGGTTTCCGTCGAAGTCCTCTGGGACTCCGAGGCGGATTTCCGTGGGCTTGGTTCCCATGACGGGAGTCTGGGGCTGAGGGGCTGGGGGTGCCGTAACTGGAAATATATGACCGCTTTGAGCGATCGGTGTCGGTGACGGCGGGGTGGGGCTACAAGGGATAACTGCGCCAGCTGAAAGCTGGTGGGACAGTAGTCTAGAGAGTTCTTGTGATTCTGCTTCCTCTGTGGGAGAGCGTAGCTCGAGGTCTAGGTCGGGGTTATCAGAGCCATCAGTAGGGGCTTCTGAGTCCGATGTTTCTGAGGCTGAGGACTTGGGGTCTGGTGATTCTGTTGCTCTCCACAAGGTGGAGATCGGTGGTGGTTGGGCTGAGGAGGAGGGCCTACTCGATGGTAGCCGCGACGTGGTAAGCTAGAGCTTTTGTTACGCTTGGCCCGGGTAGGGTCAAGCGTAGACTCAAGGGAAGTTCTGGGACTAAGAGAGTACCAGCATTCTTGACGCTACGGTACAACTAAGGACCTTCGGGCGAGGTATCTGCTCACGAAGAGCACGCTCAGTGTCGACGGATACGATGAGTCCAAAGAGGACGAGTCTTATCCTGGTCTTGGGAGATCGAGCATAGGAGTTATCTCAAGAGTATGATTGAGTAGCTCTAGCTTAAGGAATACAAGCACAGAGTCTACGGTTTATATACTCGAGCCATAGAAGGTCATGGAAGCCCATAGAAGAGACAGGTAAACGAGGAGTGAAAAGAGATGTGACTTGGGGAATCGTAAGGACTCGGGATGAGTCAAAACGAGTCACATCCGCTGCGGATCTGTCGATCAGTGTCGATCAGAAGCAGCTGTCTATCAAAGATTATCATGAAACGAAGAAGTGGCCAGAACGGCCCGAAGCGACAATGACAGCAGGGTCATTAGTCGGAAATGAAGAAGAGATGTGGTCCGTGGGAATATCGACCTACGTGCTGTACGGGAGGAGTCTGGGTAACGCCAGACGAGATGGATAGTGATCCATCGAGACTAAGCTAGGTGAAAGAAAAGAAAGAAATAAATGAAGCCAGGTCAACTCGTAACAGCTACCCCACTCGAGGGATGAATCGAGGAGGGAGAAGGGGACAAGGTAATCCTAGAGGAATTACTCACCCTTATCAACAGGATCGCTCAAATGAGCAGGCTGCCCACAATAGGCAGAACTTCCAGACACGCCAGCAAAAGCATGGTAGAGGTCAAGGAAAAGGTTGAGGACAGCAGGGCCGTGCACAAGCGCACGAGGTTGATGGATTCACCCACGTCATAGAGTACGACGGGGGGTACAATGAAGACGAGTTTGAGCTACCCACTCAAGCTTATAAGTTCGACACCAAAGATGTCGAATCTACTACCACCACTGCCAGATGGGGAGATAGAAACGATGAAGACGAGGGAATGGGGATAGCATCAGGGTCCACATCCCTGATAGAAAGACTTGGCCTACCTAAGCCTGCCAAGCACTTTCAGACCAACTCCACCTTCTACACTGAAGCACCTTTCTAAGGACTTCGAGACTTCCTCACAAGGAGTTGGAGTTATTGAAGAGGACTTTTACGGAGATACCCATCGCAAAGCGAACGGAGAATGGAAATGGGACTACCATGATCATCATGAGGCACAAAGTGCTGGTTCTTATGTCCCTAGCTATGATGATTGGAATGATAACTATGACGTTGACTATTACTCAGGACTCTACATCCTTGGAAGTAAAGATTCAACATTCGTCAAGGATCACTGGATGGTTGATAGTGGCTGTTCAGACCACATCACACCACACCTAGATGATTTCTGCGACCTCAGAACCTCTGAGAGAGTAGCCAATATGGCTAACGGTGCACTCATGAAAATGTTTGGACCAGGAATGGTATGCATCTTACAACCGTTCTTGCAGAAACCCTCGCATGTGACTATACTCACTGGAGTATGGTACGCACCAGATGCATCACACCAATTACTATCGGTTACCACACTCACCAAGAATGGTTACAAGTGCAAGATCAAAGATACTACCAAGATCTGGGATAGCGAATGACATTTGGTAATACAGGCGTCTGCTTTGTTACCAAACAATCCACTACACTGGTTTCAGTCTTTGTCGATTATTCCAGATGCAGGGATCAAGTTGTTACAAGATGTCAAGAACTACAACCTGTGGCATATGCGTTTTGGGCACACATTGAAAAATGCCCTTCGTCATGCACACCTCTCTACCAAAGGTGTACCACTATTCCCTTCACCACCAGCATCGTATCCACCTTGTCCTGGTTGTGCTATGGGAAAGATGCATGAATGAGAACTACCTGCCTCACCCAAGAGAGCTACCACTCTACTTGGAGAAGTCCACACTGACCTAGTTGAACTGCCAACTTTGTCGCAGATCGAGGCCAAGTGGATCATGACCTTTTTAGATGATTTCTCAGGCTTTGCTGCATGTGCATTTCTCACACAAAAATCTGATGCTTCCGCCCGGTTCAAAGCACTGGTTGCTTGGGCCGAGACCCAAATGGGTTACACACTCTGCTCTGTTCGCTCAGATCGAGGAGGGGAATATCATAATCAAGATCTTTCAGTGTTCTTCGCATCCAAAGGGATCATTCACCGAACATCCATTCCACATCTCCCACAGCAGAACGGAAGAGCTGAACACTTTAATCGGACTATTCTCGAGAAAGCAGAAGCTATGAGACACCACACTGGATTACCTGATATCTTCTGGCAAGATGCTGTTGAGACCGCTCTTCACATCTACAATCGTCAACCCATGTGATGTATCAATTGGAGAACACCCATCAAACTCTGGAATAGAAAGGTTCCAGATGTATCATACTTCAAGGTGTTTGGGTCTATGGCTTATGTCTTTATTCCTAAAGATCAGCGAGCATCTAAGCTCAAGCCAAAGGCAGAGGAGATGACATTCATTGGATATGAGTCCAACACCAAAGCTTATCATTTCTGGTCAAAAACAAGAAGACAGGTTATCATCTCATCGACCGCCACATTTGACAAGTTCACTTTTCCACATCGTCCCAGAGAAGTGTACAACAAACTACCCGACAATCTGCCTTCACTAGATGAAGAGAACGACAACATCGAATCCCGAGATAAAGACTCTCAAGAGAAGGACGCTTCTCTACCTATAGGGATCAGAGTCAGAGCTCGAGGAGATCTGCATAACACACCACTTCCTCAAGATCCAGGACAGCAACAACCTGAATTACCTAGATCATCAAGATCATCAACACCATCCTCTATACCATCATCACACGACTCTCACCACTCCTATCACCCAATGGATGAAGGACCAGATCCACCCACGATGGATCCACCACCTAGGGAACCATCACCTATACGGATGGATACTAGAGAACCTCCTGATTACCCAGGCGCATTATCACACTCCAAGACGCCTAGACCATCTTCATGGCTTCCACCCAGACAAGCTAAAATGGAGTGGGATGTCAATCATAGACAGCTACCTCATCAGAGGAGACCAGATCGAGCCAGATCTGAGAGCCATCAAGATAATCAAGAGAGACCATTATCCCCTGAACCGAGGTAATCAGGAAGAGCTAAGAAGCCTACGTCGAAACCTGATAACGCATATAGAGATAGACCACCTGTCGACATTGAGAGAGATCTCAAGGAAGGGAAGGATCTACTTCAGGAGGAGTCACCTAAACCGAGCGAAGACTCGAGACCCACGAATGAGCAAGATGACTTAGGTCAGATGTATAGTGCTCAATGGTTTCAAGTTCATACAGTTGCCGCTGCACACACCATAGGCATACCAGTGCATTACCGAGATGTGGCCAAGCTACCACCATCTGAGCAACACAACTGGCACAAATCTATGAAAGAAGAGATGGAATTGTTGAAGAAGAGAGAAGTTTGGAAGCTCACAGATCTATCACCGGGATGAACACCCATAACAGGAAGATGGACATATGTTGTCAAGTCGAACAGATGCAAGAAGTCATGTTTCATCACAAAAGGCTTTACACAAGTCTTCAGATTGGATTATGAACACACCTTTGCACCAGTACCTCGCTTCGAAACAGCCAGGTTACTATTCGCTATTGCATGCCAACAGAATTGGCTCATCCACACATTGGATGTCGTGACTGCATTCCTCTTTGGACAGCTTGACGAAGAGATCTACATGAAGTAGCCAGAAGGTTTTGTTCAACAGGGATAGGAGAAAAAAGTTTGCTGATTAAAGAGAGCAATATACGGATTGAAGCAGGCAGCACTTCAATGGAACAAAGCTCTACACAAGACTCTACTGGAATTTGGCTACCGCTGCTCATACTCAGATCCAGGAGTCTACGTCAAATTTGTTAAAGAAGATATCATTGTTCTTATCATATATGTTGATGACGCCCTTGTTACGATCAGTACTCCACGACATCCCTATCCTAACGGATTTTCGCTAAGTCTTCTTATCTTATCTTATCTTCTTATCACACCAATGGATGCTCATGCGCCATCTAATCATGGACGCTTTTATTTGTTCTTGTTTACCTTTTTATAGAGTTTACTCTCTCTCCAAGTCACACCATCCGGCAAGCACAGCCTTTCTCTTATCTTTTATTTCCGTGCTGTGCTTTGCTGTGCACATTGCTTCTTTCATTTCCGTTATACTTCTCTTCCATTTCATTCCTGTGCACTGCTGCACATTACACATCATGCTTCTCTTTTAATCTCCATCTCACAGCATTATGCCTCATGCTGCCACACAATATGCCTATATGTAGTTATATACCAAACATGTACATACAAAGCCTATGAGTATATAAACCCAGAGAACTTGCTGGCTAACACCAGTCTTGTTCTTCTGGAGAGTTCCCCAATTCTCTACACTAAAAGTGAAGGCTCCCCTCCGAAGCTTAAGTGCTTTATGCTAGGGATCCCCTTTATCATTCATACACTCTAGCCAAGTATAAAGGCTACTACGAAGTTACTCACGACCTAGTCTCCCCCCTCACAATGACCGCTCGGTGCTAGATGCATTGGGTTGTTTCAGCCCTCTTCATGGGCAACAATGATATGCTCATCCTCACAGAGAAAGCTATCTTCATGAAACGATGGGAATCACGAGACCTAGGCAAGGTGAAGGAATACCTCAACATGAGGATCACCAGGGATCGCACTGCTTGCACCCTGAGACTTGACCAGATCAAGTACATAGAAAAGATCATCAAGCGTTTCGGTCTTGAAAACACTAAGCCTGCACGGACACCTCTTCCATCAGGCTATAATCCCTCACCAGCACCAGACAACTATACTGCCACACTGAAGCTATGCACGGAATATCAGTCGATCATCAGTTCCATCCTATATGCTATGCTAGGAACCAGACCTGATGTTGCATTCGCCATTATCAAGATGTCACAGTTTTCATCAAACCCTACAGAGAAGCATAAGCAGATGGCATTATACATCATTCACTACCTCCTTGGCACCAAGACATTGTGCTTATTCTACAAGGGGAGAATGCCAGAGATGAAGAAAGGGTTTTTATCTTATAGTGACACCGATTGGGCAGGAGACCTGGAGACTAGACAATCTACCACAGGTTATGCTATCCAGTTCGCAGATTGCATCGTATCCTGGCTATTGAAACAGCAGAAATGTGTCGTACATTCTTCCACAGAAGCCGAGTATATTGCTATGACAGAAGTCGCAAAGCAAGTTGCATGGATTCGGAATCTTTTATCCAAACTTGGTTTTACACTCAAAGCTGTGCCACTACTTGTGGACAACCAAGGTGCAATCTTTCTCACTTCAAACCCAGCTCAGGAAGGACAATCCAAGCACATTGGAATCTCATACCACTATATCCGAGATGCCGTCCAGGAGTTTGGAGAGATATCCCTCTTTTACATTCCCACACAGGAACAGCTTGCTGATATCTTCACAAAGAACCTCACATGGCAGAAGTTTGAACTGAACCACACTCGCATCGGACTCACACCATTTCCCAAATCGCAATTGAAATAGCGAGGAGGAGTATCGGGAATCATGGTATTCATATCTTATCTTTCTTATCAACTACCATGATTCTAGACAGGCCTGGACAGAGGCCATTACACTATTCACATTACTCATCATATATGACACCATAGATAACAGATATCTTATCGTCCAATAGGACGACAGCTGACTGAGGAATGGCTTGGCATTACCAAGACCATTACCAATACATTACAAATGTATTACTCATACGTTCCATGACATTCTCTAATGTTCCATGGACTTACCTATTACAATAGAGATGTACATACATACATACAGACACAGATCCTATAAGTAGGACATGTCTTCACTCTCACAATATAAGTCTTATTCCTACTCGGAAACCCAGTCAGCTACTCAAGACTTCGCTATACGCTTTACAACAACTCACTCTCCTAGAAGTGAGTATTTCCCACTTCAGGCCCACTCTTTCCCTTTGTTGCCCTCAGCTGCACACGTGGAATTACCTGTGGTATTTCCATACCTTCCTTCAGCAACAACCCATACTCCTCGACAACCTTCGCCAATACATACTTCCACCAGTTAGATAAATCCCCATTTGCATAGTAAGTCGCTGCTCCTAAACACAGGGCTTCACTCACGTGATGCGTCACCCACTCCTACCCTTAAGGGTCCACAGCTCGCTCACCCTGACAGTTCAGAGACCAGTTTCAGGCTGAAAAAGCCTACAGCTTTTCACCCACCCACATACTAGCACCATTATATCACACATAGTACCTCCAGTCTATCTCTCGTTCCTTTCTTTACCGATTCACACTGTGCTTCACTTCCCGATAACTCATGATCACCTCAAATCACTGTAGCACAGAACGCATAGAATTAAGATACTGGTGTTTCTATACAATTTCTGCTGGCGTACGGTAGCCTAGGTAACCAGACCAATGTCGAACCCCGTGCCAGGTTTGGGTGTTAACCTCCCTAAACCCAGACCTACATCCCACTTCCACATCAAAACACACAATAGGATTGATCATTCTGCACATCACG
>JBBPSV010000112.1:0-32205 GCA_038093795.1 Retiboletus fuscus
GACAAGCCAGCTTGGTTGTTTAACCTCGGGAACTCACTGTCTTGTCGCTTTGAGCACCTCGGTGACCTTGTGGATATTGACGAGTCTATTTTGATGAAAGAGGAGGCAGTCCGTCTCACTCCCGATGGCCATCCTGCCCAGCCAGCTCGGTTGAACAACCTTGGGATTTCATTGTCGAGGCGCTTTGAGCGTGTTGGTGTCCTCACGGACATCAACAAGTCCATTTCATTTTTGGAGGAGGCAGTACATCTCACTCCCGACACTCACCCTGACAAACCTGGCCATCTCAGCAACCTCGCCAACTCCTTTCCGAAACCTCTCTATTTAAACCACCTCGCCACCTCCTTCCTCACTCGTTTTCAGCTCTCCGGCGAGCTGGGTGACCTCAACAGTGGGATTGAGAGGCTTGGGGAAGCTGTAGCACTCACTCCTGATGGCCACTCTGACAAACCTCGCCGTCTGAACAACCTTGCCATCCGTTTCAGAACTCGTTTCACGCGCTTCGGTCAATTGAATGACCTTGGGCAAGCGATTTCCACACATAGGGAAGCTGTGGAGCTTGCTCCGGATCCTCACGATCGCAAATTCCATGGTCGGAAGAACCCAATGGATCCTTCTGCTCCTCGATTTGGGTACGGTGGCCCGCTGAACGACCTTGAGCATGCATTTTCGAGGCACAAGGAAGCTCTCGATCTTATCCCAGATGGTCACCGAGACAAACCTCACTATTTGAACAATCTCGCCCACTGCTTCCTCACTCGCTTCGAACACTTCGGTGACCTTAGTGACCTCGAGGAAGCCACTTTGATGCATTCGCAGGCCATACAGTTGACACAGGCACTGATTGATCGATCTATGATTGCGTGATGTTCAGCGAGAAAAGATAATTCTAATGGCTACAAATTGTATAGTGATTGGAGGAGATGTGCACATTGTACAACGGATAACTCTGCCAAATGTCATTATAGTAATATGTCTAACCAGGCCTGCTAGTCTATGTCAAATCATTGGTTGTGTGGACTGTGTGATCACCATTTGTGAACCCAGTAGTAGTAAGCCCCCAGCAACGTTGTTAGGGTCACATTACCCAGCAACTTGACACAGCTTCCGTCGGACTGACAACCTCACTGGCACCTGCCCTTGATCGGGGGAGGTCAAAACGACAAGGTACTGCATCGCCCGAGTTCAAGGTAGATCCTTCTATTCAAGCTTGGGATGTGACCAGCACCTTCAATACTTTGAGGCTGAACTCTTGTATTGCTCCGAGTCGGTTTTCGTAACTTTGCGTCTCTCTCTGTCCCGGGCCCTGGGGGTATAATGAATCAGTGTTCACAGGACCCTGTGGCCGGAAAACCTGCCTTCAACAACTCGTGTATCAAGCTTTGATCAGTGTATTTGTGTTATAATCCCAACACAGTGTTCGACGCTTCACATGTTTTTCTTCCGGAAAAGTTGGTAGTTGTGTTGGAGTTTCCTTGTCTGTCAAATTTATCGGTATCAATCCCTCGTTTCAGGTATTCCTGGATGACCAGGAGGACAACCGCGATGTACGAACAGTTACACCATACTAGCATGCAGCCACAGTTGAAGCTGGCACTGATGGATCGATCCCTGACGACTAATGAGAAAAGATGATTTTGATAGCTACAGATTGTATCGTGATTGGAGGTGACGTGCAACTGCACAACGGATGACTCTACCCAATATTATCATAATATGCTCAACTAGGCTTGAGATTGGCTAGCCTCTAAATTTTTTGGTTGGGCGCCCTGCATGATCACCATTTGTGAACGTTTGAAGCCAGTAAGTCCTCAGCAACGTTGTTAAAGGAGTACTAGCTAACGACTCGACACGTTTTCAAGTTAGGCTCTACCCACCGGCCGATAGCCTGACACAGTTTCCGATAACCTCAGCTGCTCTTGATCGGGAGAGGTGGCCAGCACCCGCATGGCCATTCCCATAGCCATTCCCATGTCCATCCCCACCCACCCCCCGTGCCGCCTTCTCCGCCTCCTCCGTATTCCTCACACACTTATTCAAAATCTCTCAACAGATCTTTGCAAACTCTTCATTGTCGGGTGGGATGTTGAGATCGAGACAAGGTATGACGTGGCTGACTTCCAGGCCCTTTTTGAGCACCATGACCCCGGCGGGGTCGATGTTCGCCGTTAGTAGGTCAAGGTGTAAGAACGAGGCCGGTTCGGGGAGTAACTCTGCGAGGGCGGGGTGATGGCACCTAGAGAGGCGAGTTGGGTGGACGAGAGAGAGTCGTTTGAGGGCAGTGTTGAGCGTAAACGTCGTATGTAGCGATTGGATCTTGGGGGAGAACTATCAGAGGTAAGTAGTCCTCGAAAGAAAGATGTGCAATGGACATACACCTTCAAGAGCCGGCCTTGCCCTGGCTTCGAGTGTCTCCAAACACAAGTTATATTTCTATCCCTCAATCTCAGCACAAACGAATAATAGGATACAGGACGAAACGTACGAGAGCTTCAGTGATGGCCATGAGACATTGCATGTCCAGTTTGTTCTCCTTAGATTAAGCACCTTCAAATTTCGATTTCGCTTCAACCCTTATACGAGGTACGTCACCCCAGACTTGAAGAACGCATATCAGCGTGCTTGTCCGCCACACTCTCACAACGCATGACTTACCCAAAGATCGTTGCCTCTCAGATCGAGTGTGCGAAGCGCACCTAATCGCTGCTACGCGTACCTTGTCCAACAACGCCCCGCTCGGTCCACGATTGTATCGCAAAGCTGCCCCATCCACCCCACCCTCGGATTTTGCAGGACGCACCGCGGGGAGTCGCATCGTCACGCCGCCCTACGAGTTGGATGTGGTGATTTGAACGGGTTGGCTGGTCGCAGAGAGCAGATTCGGGGGTTGTACCGCAGCGGTGCATTTTGATCGGGGATATACAGCGTATAGGTTGTTTAAGGGCCTATAACAGAGGGATGTCGTGGAAGTGGGGAAATGGGCGCGGTACGTGACGGAGGAGGAAGGTTAGTAGAATTCGGGAGTGGTGAGGGTGGTGGAGACATGGATGTAGAGAATGCAGGTGACGTGGAGGATAAAGGACTTTCGAGCGCACCAGTCCCAGACCCTGGTATGACTTCGGGTAGTCAGGAATCATAAGGGCTGGCACCACCGCGCGTCACTGTTATTTTGTTATGTCGCAGGGATATATTTTCCCAGGGACGATATCAGGACCACACGAGCTGGAGTGTGTCACGCCTGAGTGGATTCGTGATGGCAGAGCGCTCACCAAGAGCTTCGAGCCCGTTTGGACAAGGAAGCAATCATCTAGGCAGAACGAAACGAGACCAGATTCCGGGGAAGTGGTGAGGCACACGACAATGTAGTCGACTCTTTTTATCCAAGCCAGTCGATCAAAGAACTGGGAACGGTAAGTCCTTGGCCTATCATCCTGGCATCAGCACCCGGCCCTTAAGAGGTGATACAGACAAGGGACCCACCTGCGAAGCGTATGCTCCAATTAGCTTGAACGCGGGTGCTTTGATTCAACGATTGGATGCAACTGACAAGTACTCGAGCGTTCTCGGAATATGGAGCGTGTGTAGGATCGGTTTTAACTTCTATCCAGGAATCAGCAGAGGACGGGAAAAGGAACACGATCGACAAACGGAATCGTCCAAATCACACTCCCTCAGTTTCAGCTTGCAAAGCCCCCACTCGATGTTGAACACACCCGAAAGAATAGCTGCAGCCGTTCGCGTAAGCTGCGCGCCAGACAGATCGACAGAGCAGAGTTTCGTCGCAGATGCGCCCTAGGATTGGGAGGTCAATTGGTGACGCGCACTCGCGGCATGGTGATCTAGAACACACCTTGAATGTAGCAGAAACTGCAGGATCTGGCTCCTTCTCTCTCGACGCACAGCATCCTCAGTAAAACGACTCGACCTTGTCCAAGTTCCATCACTCCTGTGCCGTTGGGGCCTATTGAGTTCCCTCTCACGATCCGCCTTCGTCACTCTGGTTCTCTTTCTTTGATGGCTCGTTCTTCGTCCTTGAGCGATGGGTTGGATGATGGATTGAGGGTCCACATCGGGTAGACGGCCACCACTGGCAGCTGCAATAGGGTGAAATGTACCCTTTTGAGTGGTTTTCTGGCGTCTTGGGAGACGGGTTGGGTGGGTTGGGTGGGTAAGAAACCTTTGATGTGATTGAAGCCCAGGATGGGGTTTGAACGGCAATCCTTCCTTTGGTGGGTCGCAGCCCTCGAATGGACTTGACCATGAGCTGGAGCGGGCAACTCCGAGTCCGACCCAATCCGCAGGCAGGCGAAGTCGCGGTGTCATGGGAAACGGCAGCACCAGGGAGGAGCCGACTCCGAAGCAGCTCGTAGTGCCACTGGTGGCAGTGGGAGCGAGCTTGAGTTTAACGGCTCACAACACCCACCTGCAAAACTTCCTACATGATCAAGTTGATGGTATTAAGTCGTTGAACTCCCTGGAGGGTTGCCAATCCTAGGATGAATCTTGTGCACCCGACCGTCACGGCATGAGAACACATGCAATTCCCCCGCCGAGATTGAATATTGAATATCGACCGAGCGTGCGTTGTCTTTCGCGGGGATTTCAGAGAGTTCCGCTTAAGCTCCCTCAGTGACTAGGCATGTAGTAATACTACGTCAGATAAGTAAACACACAGCTCGACATGCCACAGGATATCACAAGAACACGACATTAGAAACGAAACGGAGATAGGTGGGGTAATCCGTGTGACTACAGGGGATGAATCTATGGTGAGGAATGGACTTGACCATCAACGACTTGAAGAGCAGATCTTCAAATTAGCACTAAACTATGCACTGAGTCACTTATCCCATATCTCCAACACTCTGATACTGATACCCTCCAGGGAAGTCAATTCACGAGCGGGAACAATAATTTCCTCGTCGGTAGCCACTCGTCTGTGTCGTTGATGGGACTCCACTGCGTACAAATGGGCTTTGAATCCATGTTCCAGGTATACGATCAGCTGCAGTGCCTTGGTATATTCGTCCCCTCCACGGTGATCGATTCCAGTGAGGAGATCATGAATCCATGGATAGACGAGCACGACTCTTCCTTCTCGCAAGTCAGAGGATGTATCTTCAGTTCTCAACTTGAATTCGCCAAGAGTCACTGTCGAGGCAACATAAATAGGAGCAACCTGGTTAGTTGCACTGCTCGCCGGCGGGATATCGTGTTTTATGCTGGTAACACGAAACGTGATACAGGGAAGACTGAGACGACGATCAGCGAAGCGTGGCAGACTCAGCATGGTAAGGTTGTTATAAAAACGAGTGACCTCCTGTTTCGATAGTGCGTTCTGTAATACTCCAACCCGTTGGTCGAGTTCGTTGTCTGCAATGATTGGTAGTGCGTATGGGGTTTGGCTGTAAACGGAGATATCGGCAGGGATAGAGCTGTGAAACTTGGATGGCTTCCCAACCCAGTCAAGCACCGTAACAGCCCCTTGCCGATTCACGATCTCTTGCAACAGGAGTCCGAGAGCAACATCTGCTTCCCGAGTATATTCGACATGGATGTCACTGCTGAATATCCCAATCAAAGAATACGCAATATCTACTTCGACTGAGGCTTTGCGGGTTGAAGCCAAGTGGAGTCTTTGGCGCACAGGAAGCACTTCCGGAGAAAAGTGAATAAGAGCATCCTCTTCGATGCTAATAGCTCTCGCTAACTCCGATTTGATCTTCAGGGAGGTTTTATGGTTAATGCTGTCATCGTGAAGGTACAGCTCCCATCTGTGGTCATAGAATCGGATAACTTTAGGGGCGAGCAGTTCTTGCAGTGTCCATGCGCGGAACATCCATCGATTGTGTTCGAGTTTGGAAGAATTAGGTGGATTCGACTTGGATGGAGGGGCAAGGAGGACGAGGGTGAGTGCTGCGCCGTGATACCATTTGTACATAAAGCGGATTGATTTCTGGTACACATCTGGATCTTTTTTATTGATACAGCATGTGTCGCTCCATGACCATTGGTAGGCTTTATAGCCATCCCGAACCGTTTCGCAGAATTTGCGTAATTTCTCGTTTTGGATATCATAGACCGAGTTTTCCGAGACGTCTTGGAACGATGGTTCATGCTCTCCCCACGTGTGAGATAACATGACATAGAGGAAATAGCATTCCACAACTTCCTTGATCTTGTTCATGTCGGGCACCGCGGCCTGGGACATAGATGAGACTAGCTCATAAAAGGTTGGGTCCTCCTCAAATCGGCGTCTTCGCTCTTTCCGGTCACAAAGACGACCGTCCCTGACGTGGATGAGTACAAATGGAGATGTGTCGAATATTGCCTCCACTATTTTGTTAATTTCCGTGAGTGTCATGGAATAGCTCTTGTTCAGCTCTGCGGAATGCAATCATTCGCTGACTTTCAGACCAGTATAATGAATAGTTACCATAAATTTCCGGATCGTTGGAAGGTTTAATCTTCGAAAACATGTCGCTCAATGCAGCGCATGCTTCCTTATAATCCTCCTTGCCATGCAACGCCACATATTTCCTTTGATACCCCAGAGGGTGCAATGTGTCTGTTTCGATGGCCTAAAATAGTCATTTTGAGAAGAACCTCGGCGAAGACGCGACAAAAATATTACCCATTCCGCGTCTCTCAAGGCATTCTCCCATGCACCCACCCTTGCTTCTCCCCCGCTTCGCTTTGCGAAGAGATGAGCGATACATTGAGGAAAGCGACGTAGTGACGCCAAGGACGGTAAAGTGGCTTTGTCTTCCTCAGGGTCTACTGCCATACCGCGTTCGACTTGAGATGTCAGAATACTTCTGTTCAGGATATCTGGCATGAACACCTCAATACAATCAGTGGAAATGAGTTACACCTGAACTCACTCGAAGGACACCCAGTGAGGACCAACGCCTCGGTGTACCACGCAATCGCCTCGTCATACCTACCATGACAACTTGCTTCATCGCCAAACCTCTCTAAAGTAGACGAGAAGCATCAGTTTGGGGGTAGCTATTTGGACGCAAACCCTCACTCACCACTAAGCGAGCTAAGTCCTGCAGTTAGAGTTTCGAACTCCTCGCTGAGGTCTTTTTCTTCTGCGGAAAAGTATTTGAGTGCCCTTGGAGGGCGGTGAGATTCGAACAAGGCTCGACATCTAAGTTCATGAATATCAGAAATCAGACCATGGACGTCCCAGCCAAATATCTTCCAACGCGTGTCAATGCACACGGAAAACACGACGTCAAGCAACTTACCAGCGAAATAGTCCTTACTTCGGGAACGTGGAGAAGTGGACCTAGATTGGGTATCACTTCCAATAATTGTAATACTTCCTCGTAGTCTTTTCCATCCATCTGGTAATCTGCGCGGAGAAAATGCTCCTGTGCCTGCATGTCTGGTGGTCAATGCTGGCGACTCCCGTGTGTCGCGTCACTAAACTTACCCTAATCAGTCGATGTAAGTTGATATCCGGCAAATCAATGGGAATGTCAATGTTGCGATCATGCCGTGCGGCGTCAAGAGTGGTAATGGACTAAACATGTGGTGTTTAGTAGTTGAATGAGATTTCTGGATGATGCACCTTGCCTTGATGCATTGGATGAAATGTCTGACATCGCCATCACAGCCACAAAGTGCAGATTCAAACGTACGCATCGCCTTATCAAAATTTCCCTGCCCATGGAGTGCAAGACCCTTGGCGACGTAAACTATCGACGGCATCAGACCATCGCTTGACTGTAGGTACACTTGAGTAGTGATAACACCTGGGGTGAGACTAAGTTACCGTTGCCGCATTAGCATCCTCTAGCGCTCCGTCCCAGTTTTCCCGTCGGACACGAACAAGGGCACGGTTGGCATGCTGATACCGGATGAAATCTCGGTAGTCATGGTCTTCGATTTCCTCTGATAGTATGTCCTCGGCCACAACTAATTTTCCGTTTGTCCATGCTTCATGTACTGTGTTACCGATATACGTGAACTGTACCCGACAGACGATGAGTAAAGCCGAGATCCAACCTGGAGAACTTGACTTACGGGCTCTTTCAGCTGTCTTGTCGAAGGAAAGAGATGCTGAGGAAAACAATCAGAGCGATGCAGTCGTTGAGATTGTATATGCTTACGCAGAAGTGGTGGGACCTATCGGTAGCGGTCAAGAGGCTCCAAATAGCAATCTCGTTCTCTTCTCCTATGGTGCCAAGACGAGCATCATCTGGCGAGATGCTTGCGATATACACCCCATCACGAGAGCGGAAGGGTTTACAAGGAGGAATGTCCCGTATATCCCATATATCAATACCGCTAGCACGCCCAGATGAAGCGGAAACAAGGAATTGACCATTGTGTGTTGTGCAAAGAGACGTTATGAGGTCTCTGGAAGGCGCTTGCCATTCTGGGAGAAGTGATCGAGTTACAACGTCGAAACACTTGACAGAACCACCAGATCCTCCAGCGAACAGTCGTCGACTATCAGCGGACCAAGCGAGGGAGTAAGTAGGCTGAGCAATTGGTATGGATTCCAGTTGCGCCCCGGTGCGACTGTGCCAAATATGAATTGAGCAGTTATGCCAGCCGAATATATGGTGAGCTGATGCGATGCGATTACCCAGTGGTGAGAACTTGACCGACGAGACTGGGGAAGAGTCTTCGTTTTTCAATGGGCCCAGAAGACGTTCTCTTTTCTCCATGCACCAGACGACCACTGCCCCGTCTTCTGACCCGCTCACAAAGCGCAACGAGTCCGGAGATATGTCTAGTGCTTTGATCTTCCGCTCCGCCGCTGCCAACTCTCCAACCTTCCGAATCGGAGAAGTCGCCGTGTTCCAAATCATCACCTTTCCATATTCATCCCCGCTGATGATGTGCCTTCCGTCCTTGGAAGCAGCTATGGAAGTTATCATGGCACCATTGCCATGACCAATTAACGGCTCCATCACCTTAAGTTGGTCATTTTCCGCAGTCCAAACCCGAATCTTATGATGATTGTCGCCATGGTAAGAAGTCGTTATGAATCTCCCATCAGCAAGAAACACCAGCGAGGATATCGGGTGATCGATTCGGCATATAATATCCGAGGGATCTTCAATTTTAAGCGAGTCAGCGATCATAGCAACTTCCGCATGAAATGATCATTATAAGGACTCACTCTGAGACCATGCCCCTGTCCCGTTGTCATTTTGCACTTCGTCCTGCGCCACACGACCCTGAATGGTCCTATGATCCCTCGATGTTTCTCGGTTGTCGTCGATGGCATTATTCCGAGGCTTGGGTGTTTCTAAGTCGTGATCAGTCCCCAATGACCTATGCTTCTTCTAGAATGTGAGGTTTACCCCTTAGTGTTTTCCACCAGTGCCGACCCACCAGTAAGATGGCGAACAAAATGCTTCCTCGTAACAGATAGTAAGGCATCGTCCGTGAAGCGCGAAGAACAAGATTAGTACGCTGGAGAAGGGCAGGAGAGCGAGCTGCCCCAGCGAACTCGGACTTGGCGAATTGAAGGGGCCCGGATTTTGAATCACCACCAAGAGCTGCCTAAGCCACCAGCCACTTGTGCCAGGACCCCTGCCACCACTCAGAGTGACTCTGTTGCATCGAAGTTTGTGCTACGCATTCCAAACCTGTTCGACTCCCACAGCATGGCAGACCTTCTCTCCCGATCAGTGCAATGCCACCAGTGGTGATGAGGTATTGGTGATTGGTCAGACCAGACGTTACTGACGTGCAGTCCGTCTTCTCGCGTACAAGTTCTCCATCATCTGTCGAGCAGCCTGAAAACGTAACGTTTTGACGACGATTTTTGAATGCTGACCCGGCACCAAATGAATGAAATTACCTGATAGTTACCACATTTGGGAGGTATGGGACCATGGTTTTCCTCTTTTTCGCTGACAGATGATGAGGGCATAGCTCGACAACTCCTGCTAACGCCGACCTGAACCGTGATGTTTCATTGCCAGCTTCACAAAGCTCGAGACACAACTGCTCATCGACGGCCACTCCAATACTTCCGCTGCCATGTCCCCACTCCCGACGACAGGAGTTCAGCGAGATGTACCAAGGCCTTGTTGCAACTGCACTCCAAGATACGGCATTACGAGTCATCCTTCCACAGTACGCTGGCGCTAAGATATCCTGTATGTCCACACCGAATGAACTCGTGAACTGCACCATATACTCTGAGCTGGGGTCAGTACTTTTCCTCACCATCGTATAGCACTCTCACTCGGACTATTTCTCGCACTTCTATGAGAACAATGTGAATTGAGCGATTTGACGAGTTATCCCACTTTATGGTAGCTCGTATGAGTTGTTATAAACTTCGTAAAGGGAAAAGACTACCCTTTATGATTCCGCAATTGCAATCATTGACAAGCCAGCAGTAGCGTATCCGGACAGCTGGACAAGACGTATGTGTCTTGGTTTTGAATGATTCTCTTGAGGTGGATTGCTCCTTAACTGACAAATGCGTAAGGTGGTACTCGATCTCCAATTATCACATTCCCGTTTGAAAACGTGGCTAGCTGGTTGCTCATGCGCGTGCTTAACGGCGTGGCTTGTTCTGTCGTGGTCACACATTTGACTGATAGCAATGAAGCTTTCGAAGGTTACACTCTGGCGCATGGGGTATTTACAGTGGGGTAATCGAGGATACATGGAATGTCACCAAACCTACATGAAATCAATGGGCTTTTCACATCTTTAGATCTCGAAATCCCTTGGTCAAAGTTATGAACATCCCTGCGGCACTGGAAATGCGCCGAGTACTACGAGGCTGCTCATCCAACTTTGCTTGTTAGAGTAACCATTGGGAGCGAGCCACGCAGTATCCTCCAGGCCTACAATTGCCTGGTTATGGGTACCGCGTGTTGTTGCTGAAAACGATATAAGAGAGCATCACCACGGTGATCTAGATAGCTGAATTTGTCCGGGTGGCCGTCGGGGGTGATCTGTATAGCCTTTTCGAACCACTCGACTGCTCGATCAAGGTCAGTGGTATCGCTGCACAACTGAAAGCGTCTCGTCAAGGCGAGACCGAGGTTGTTGAATCTGATAGGCTTGTCGAAGTAGGCGTCCGGAGGTTCATGTGCAGCCTTGTCCAACTTTGATATTAACACGTTGAGCTCGGCCAAGTCATCAGAGTCTTTGAGTTTGACGCATTCATACGTCTGCAGCACGAGGTCCGCGGCACGACGTTCATGCGGACCCTGAGGACGGATAGTCGTGAGCTCATCGACAAGTTCGCGTAGTTCGCTTTGGGTGGATGCTTCATATTCTGATGTATCATAGCAACACAAAAGGGCTTGGGATAGATGTAGCAACGTCATAGGCCGATCTGGGTGATCAGCACCGCGCAGCCTGAGTGCCTGCCGATAGTGTAAGATAGAGTCTTCGAAATCCTGTTGTGTACCACGAGACCGATAGGTAAGGAATTCCACTTTGGCGAGGTTGAACAAGGCAGCAGCTCGACACAGATTTTCGATAGCGCAATTGGCCAGAGCATGTCTGAAATGTTCAACAGAAGATCTGAGATCTTCTGCGCTATGACCTTTGTGGTAGCGAAGGAGAATAAGCTGCCCCTCGTCTGTTGCTTTCGCTACATCTGCGGGCACTGAACACTCATCCCGGTCCTGCTGAAGTAAGGGCTCTTTAGATAAGAAAACAGTGGCAGTAACGACATATCACTTACACTACCATCGACTTGACCAGATATCCAATGGTTGCGATGCCATTGTTGCACAGAAATAAGCAGCGATAAAGAAGGTGATACAGCTTCCTGCATCTCAGAGGATGTGAACGCTGTAGACACTTCAGTACTTGCGGCACAGGTACAGAAATTTTGATCCTTACGACCAGCCCGGTCGAGCAAATCGCGTACGCGTATTTCCAATGTGCCGAGTGGCGCTCCTCCTCCCAGCATTGGGGCAGACTCGAAAGATGCACAAACAACCAGTCGGGCCATGGTGGATGGATCAGACGACCTAGAGGGTTATTAGCACAGATAATTGCACAAAAATAACTCGAGGGTGCCGCACACATGGATCTGATCGTTCCATTGGATAACGTGATCATAAACTGGTGCATGCTTGATTTTAGTTCGTCTGGATGTGCCTCCATCGATGTCAACCTGAACAAAGAATCCAACTGGAATAGGTCCAAGACCGACAGTAACATTTTCAGCACGTATGTCTGTGGGATGGCTGTTATCTCTTCCTAAGGACAACAACAAAAGGTACATACGCGTGATAACAATCTGCACATTCTCTGAGTCAGTCATAGACATAGATTGCGAGGACTCTGATTTGCCACGTGCGCCATTGGTATCCTCACTAGCAACGTGGTTTAGTTGACTAGCCAACGTCAGCGAGAGATGACCGACATTTGACTTTGCAGGTAAACAGCATCTAGAAAAAAATCAACAGCAGTCACTGATGTGATAACAATATACTTGCTACAGTCAGAGTGGCAGACGTAGTCTTTTTCTAAATGCTCTAGTAGTGTGCTTTCTTCCATCACAGGCAATTCCGACTAGACGAATGGTCAGCATGTGATGTCCAGGACAGAAACGTAACATGCCTTTGTCAACATATCTATCCATACATCATCATGGGTAATGGCTACCTTGGCCTCTGAATTCTAGCAAAACACAATCAGTATAGTGTGGTATCGTCAGTTCGGTGCAAACCTTGTCCAATAAGTAACGGTTGATGAGGTCCAAATAATGGGGGGGCTGTATATCGAATTAATGTTTACAATTGGTACTCCAGATGATTGTACCAACTTGAGATAAACGCGGATAATAATTGACACCTCCACTAAGTCAGCATTGTTAAAAAACGTATGACATGGTAAAAAGGCTCACTAGCAATACGAGGTAGCCACGCTGGCGACACATCGAATAGCCATGCCAAATACGCGAGAAGCCTCGCAATGAATGAAGCAAGATCGCTTTGTGATCCCGCCATGCGCTCCACCACAGTCAAATTCCCAGCCCACCTCACCGTCATCTTGAAACCTTTAATGATGACGGTCTGGTTCTCGTACGTGTCGTTCTTGAGGCATGATTGGTAATCCACCTCAAATGTACTCTGCCATTTGTATAACGTAGTGTTATCGCCAGGTTCTACACTGATCTCTATTTCTCCACCAGGCGAACCTTTGTAGAACGATCCCAAAGTCCATGAACGTGTTTTATAGAGGCCAGTAATCAGGTAGAGGGAGTCCTGATGAACAAGATCACACCAAGAAAGTGCATGTCTTGTGGCAAGGTCTCGAAACTTGTCTAATATCGGTTTGTGCCGGAGCTCAGAAAGCGTTGCACCCGATGGGAGGATAAGTAAAGCGCCCGCATTGGACGTCGCAATGAATTTGTAAGGCACCCTGAGCATAATTCAGAGTTAGAAATCGACATGTCTACACTGATATATAGGTACCTCGGCTCGTTTAGCTGCCGCTTGACGCCAGACATGAAGGGATTTTCGAGAATAGCGGAATGGTTGATGTGTATTAATCCCTCATCCAGTGGAATAGGCGTGTATGGAGGAACACCAGGCGGTGCGTTGAAACGTATGTTGCAAAGGACCTTGAATTCACCATACTCGTCGACATGTCCGACATCCCCAACCCGAAGGCCCACCTGGTCAGGCCGTCTTCCTGATGCATGGCTTGGCCTGGGAGTGCGTAGAGGGTACCCGTGATTCTGTTGTAGGTTGGCTGCGTACACACCTTGTGGGGTGATGTTCATTTGGAATGTCGTCGATAGCGTAAGTTGAGTTGTTTATACGGGGAAGGACACGTCTGTCACCCCAGCACTCGTCCAAATACTACTACCAACTTACCACGGGGGCAAGTCACGAATGTCACGGAATGTCACACATTGGTTACACTGCATCAACTCCGGCTGCTCGCCGGACAGCGTGATGTTGACGGTGATACCACACCACATTTTCTATCTCGATTTAAACACTACAGAATGGGGAGGTTCGACTTCATGGATCAAGAAATTCATAATCACACATCCAGACAAAAAAAGAATGGACGACGCCACATAGGAGCATGACGGGCATATGCACCTGAAAACGATGTGATTTCGACAGTCTATGCGGCAAGAGTATATGACACGCTCTTCAGGAGTGGAAACGCCCTATTCGTACTCTTGTGTACGGGACGATGTCGACGATGGCAGCAGCAGTGTGGTGGGTGACCAAGGCAGTATGTGGGACAAACCACCGTTCAACTGCGTACACGCTGAGATGTACGCACGGCGAGAGCTGGCCTGTGATGTGTGTGCGTTCCTCAAAGCGGGAAAGGGAGATCACCATCAAACGGCACCATTCGAACACTCCCAAAACCATCGATAATGTCCTGCGGGGGTGGGCGCGCGACCATCACTTTGAGAAGTCTAGTGCCTCCCAACACACGGTATATTTCTGACCCTCGATCTGAGCACAAACGGATGATAAGGGAGAGGACGAAACGAAACATACAGGAGCTTCAGCGATTGCCATGTACGTTACACGTCCAGTCCGTTCTTGGCTCAGATTGAGCACCTTCGGCGTTGCATTCTGCTTCAGCACATGTACCAGGACAGTCACCCTGAACTTTGAGAACCCATCTTAACACGCGTGAAGCAAGACTTGTCCGAAGATCATTGCCTTGCAGATCGGGTATCGGAAGTGCACCTGATAGCGGAAACGTATCCACGAGTGTACCTTGCCCAGCAACACCACGTTCGGTCCATCGTCATGGCGCACCAGTGACTCATTCACACCCACACTCCTGGTCTTTGCGAGATGCGGCGCAAGGTATCACGTTGTCACGCTGGAGTGCGAGTTGAACATGATGATTTGAACGGCTGGCCCATCGCAGAGAGCGGATTCAGAGGTTGTGTCATGGCGGTAGCGTTTCGATCAGGGATATACAACGCATGGGTCGTTTGAGGGCCAAGAATAGAAGGGTGTGTGGAGGTGGGAGTACGGATCCGGTACACGTTGGAGGGGGAAGGATGGTAGAGCTCGGGAGTGGCGACGGTGGTGGAGACATGAATGTAGAAAATGCGGGTGACGTGGAGAAAGATGAACTTCCGGGCATATTAATGCCAAAGCAAGTATGACGTCGGGGTAGTCACAGGCCATGAGCACAACGGCAGTGGCACCACTGTGGCTGCTGTTATCTGGTTATGTCGGAACGATATATTTTGCAAGGATGATATGCGCACCACGCGAGCTGGAAGGCGTGTCACGTCTGACTGGATGTGTGATGGAAGAGCACTCGCGGAGAGTTCCGGGGCCATTTGAATCCAGGGGCAATCGTCTAGGCGAAGCAAAGCTAAACCAGGCTCCAGGGCAGTAGTAAGGAGTACGACAATGCAATTGACCGCTTTTTCACCCAGACGATCGATGAAAGATTCAGGTAGTGTACGTTCTTGGATGATGATCCTGGAATTAGCATCCGTCTCCCAGGTGATACGTGCATGGGCCCACCTGCGAAGCATAGACTCCAATTATTTTGAACGTGAGAGCCTTTGGTTGACAATTCAATGCAATCAATAAATACTCGAGCGTTTCTGGAGTAAGGAGCGGTAGGATTATTGTCAACTTCTATCTGGGGGTCAGTACTTCAGTTGGCGGCAGCAAATGGGACACGATTGACAACATACAATTGATGTCGATGTGTGAAGCCTCCACTCCATACTGATCACGTCCAAGAAGATAGCCGCTGCTCTGCAATGCCTGCATGCCAGACACATCGTCCGAGCGAGATGGACTCGTCGCAGAAGCACGCTAGGAGTGGGGGTCTGAAACTCACCCTGAAATGCGGGATCTGCTCTTCTCTCGCCGCAAAAGACTCGACCTTGCCCAAGTTCCGCCAATCCTGTGTGTTGTTGGGAGTCTTGGGACCGATTGAGTTGCCTCTCACATCCGCTTCCATCTCTCTTACTCCTTTTCTTTGATGGCTTCTGGGTGATGGAGTTGATGGAGGATTGAGGACCGATAACGAGTAGATAGTCATGGGGTATGGTACACTTTCGAAGGGTTTGTTGCGCCTATGGAGAGCTTATGGGTTGGATGCAATTGGTTAACCCTGCACGTGACTGGGCTAGGGGTGCACGGACCACCAAGAAACAAACACGACGCCACCAATCTCATGAGTAGTAAGACCACCCTCATCCGAGTCGCTTGTCCGAACATCTATCACTGCGTCGTTGTGATTTTAGAGTTACTTCTATATAAAAACCATTACCACTACCCCATAGAGCGCAACCAGTGCCAGTGTACTATCTCGAGTTCATTGAACGAACTACGATACCATCATGGCGCACCCCGAAGCACCGGTACCATCGATCCTCACAGACATATCTCCATCTCAATCTTCCGACTCCCTCTGGCAGATCGGGGAGGGAAAACCAGTTCAGGTTGACCAGCGTGCATTGATTCACAAAGTCTTGGCACGTTATCCTGGCGACTTTACCTGTAAGAATCGTTTCATAGGAAAATTCCGGTCATCAATACTATTTCCATTTCCATTATGCCAGTGTTCCGAGAACTCCTTCAGAACTCTGACGATGCACAATCTTCCACTGTCGAACTCCACTTTGATACTGCACCTGATATGAAGTCTACTGATGTGAGAGAGCATGTTTCTCGTGTGCCATATCCTTTGGCCTGACTGTTGTCGAGATTGTCCATTGGACCTTCAAGAACAACGGGAAATTATTCACGGACAAAGATTGGACACGACTCACACAGATCGGTGTGTTACTTACTTGTCGACACACAGGCACTCATACCACTTGTTCTACCCAGCCAATGGCAATCCCGACTCAGGGAAGGTTGGCGCATTCGGTGTTGGTGTGTTGACCACCAGCTCTGAATATAACAGTCGGATAAAGATTCTCTTGCAGGTTTCTACAGTGTATTCTCTGTGACCGATCGCCCAGTTGTATTGTCTGGTGGTATGTCGTGTTTGCCTCCCAGTCTGCAGCTGATACCAATGGAGTTCAAGGGTTTGGGATGGAGTTTTACTGGCAGGATAATACGGGTCAAGTACGTGATCATCAATTTCAAAAGAGTGACATCCTCACTCCAATGTTAGCTATATTTTCGCCCAAGAAATCTTCCTCAGAAAGGAACTCCTGGGGCAATATTCGAGATTCCGCTACGGGAGCCTGCTCCGATGCCGGAAAAAGTCGATTTAATGCGATTTCTTGCGACGTCAATCACTTTCATGGTATATCTTGAGGACGTGGGAGTTTTCTTCAATAAACTTTGCATCGGACGCATCAACAAATCCCCAGGGCTAGTTAAACTTATCAAACTTCCTATCGCACTGGAGCGCTCTGGTCCCTTGAAAATGGACATTGTGAAACCACTCCAATGTCATCGTACGTCTCATTCAGGTTGTGAAATGTATATCATGACCATGACATCGGACCAGGATTCACGATCCACGCTAAAGTCTCAACAGGCTTTCTGGAATCTTGTATGCAATGTGACAGATCCTCTCCAAGTCGATCACTGCAGCTCGATACCCCCTCTGTCCCTTTGCAGACGCAGACAGGAGATTCTATACCTTATTTTACAGAAAAACTGGATATAACTGTATTCACTGTCGAAGTGGGCGTCAAGGTGGACGATAAGCTTGCAAAAGAACTATCCCGGTGTATGTTTAAGAAGCCTGATTCTCAAGTCAGGTGTAGCCTGGTATACGTGGGTTCTTTTGTTTCAGCAGTCGATATTGGTACCTACATACCAGGTGCACTTAGACTGGAAAAGATGAGTATGATCAGAGCTCTGTGGATCAAGAACAGAAGTCTCTTCTATCCATATTCCAAGGGCTTCGTGCTGATTTGAGTGGGTATGTAATCTTGGTGTAAACTACAAGCATTTTGACTGATCCCAAACTAGGGGATTGCATTCGAGGGTCTTCATTGTTTGTGTACCACTCCCTGTTTCTTATATTTGTTGATGTCATTTTCCAGGGCCATCCCACTAGTCAAACCACAGGTATTGGTGGCCACATGGCATCACAGTTTATCCCTACTGTTGAACGTGAATCGATAGATCTAGTGTAAGTTATTTCTTCTTCTTAACATGGTGAAGTGCAATCACTCATCCAAGACCCCAGTGATAGGAACATTGCTGGTATGTACCTTGATTCATTCCAAACACATGGATGCTGAGCTGTGGCAACTTGCTCAGTGTGGAACAACGAATTATTGTATCTGGGAGGCTTCTTGTCTCGTTCTATCTATGAACTAGAGCTCTCTGATATTCAAGCTGCGTGGATCAAATCCAGCAAAGCCTCTGATTTTGGACGGCTACGCGAGCGCTTCATCCATGTTCTCAAATTTTTTACCTTTCACTCTTCCACACCCTCACCAAAAGTTGAGGAGCAGCTACGCATGTCATTCTATACATGCTCTACATTGCCTCTAAAGCTTCTCTCTTCTGTTGGCATCTGCTACGCCTCTGACATCAGACGATTTGACCCGCTCTGTGACAAGTTCCTGAAGCATGTGCCTATGCTTGCACCAGACGTCGCCCGTGTAGCAGAGGGCTTCATCAAGGCACTGCCAGGCAAGCAGGAAATACAATCCATAAAGCTCCCGGATGTTGAAAATGATCTGCGAGAACACCCTCTCGATGATTCAAAAGGAGAGCTTGCTGCTTGTCTCCAATGGATACTCCGCGAATGGGCTGCCGGAACAGCCAAACTGTTACAAGTGGCTTGCTTCCGGGATGCAAATGGAATGAATGTCAAACTATCATCCATAGAACACTTCATTAATACCAACGTCCCTGGGACCCATATCCCACTGGATGGACCACTCCCCCACTCTGTCATACCCCGCCAAACCATCATACAAATCACTCCCATGGACCTGCAGAAGTTCAACTGGAAGGAGTTCACAATTGTTGACTGGCTACGTCACATTTCTCTCCCAGAGGTCAGATCGGCCAACCCGAAATCCGACTTTGCTCGGTCGGTTGAATGGGCCGAATGCGTGTTGCGCACTGTTTCCTCTGCATGGTCATCCTCGAACGAGATACATGATTTGGCCAAGTCGGTATTCGCAAATAGGTGCATTCCGACAACGTGTGGCCTATGTAGCCCGAAGGAGTCATATCTTCCTGGCTTGAACACCGCCATGTTTGATGATCTCCGTCTCCCAATAGTCCAGCTCCCTTCAGGCCGTGGAATCAGTGAGGAGATGGGGCAACTCCTTAAAGATTTAGGGGCTCGACAACATCTTCCTCCTCAATTTTGGACACAGTGAGCCAATACATGACTTTCTTGATCCTTTTACTGAAGCAATGTTTGCCAGGATGGTGCAAAGGGGAAGGTGGAAAACATCTCATCTCATGGAGTATCTCTTTCAAGTGGCCAATAGCCTCATCGAGGCAGACATTAACGAGCTGAAAACATGTGCCATTTTCACCAAGGAGGGCACCCAGGGAGATGTTAGCGAGACGCGCTTTTGTCTCAACCAGCTCTACCCACCGATAAACGATTTCCGACAACTTCAATTGCCCCTGATCGATTGGGGGAAGACGTCAGAATGGCAGGACACATCTCCTGAAGGTAGGTCCCTTACTTCAGGCCTGGAATGTGACTAAGGCCTTGTTTTGAAGCTAAACTCCTGTATCGCCTCGGCTTGTGTCGCTTCCCGCCACTAGAGCAGATCATGAAGCTGTGTTCCCAGGACACTACAGTCGGGGCAAGTGCCTTCAACTACTTGTGTATCAACCTTCGATCAGTATATTCGGATCGCAAACTTGACGACTTTCAGGATGCTGCATTTGTACCTGTGGAGAACGCGGGTGACCCTGGTCCGAAAAAGCCGGGAGAGGTGCGTGAGATTTCATGTCTCTCAAATTTCATCCTTACCAGGGTTTCGCCCCAGGTATTCCTGGATAAACAATGGAAAACACTCGGATTTCCCGTCATACGGCCCACTGGTACACATGAGGAAAGCGTCCTCGAAGAACTGGGAGTACAGCGACATCCACCTTCTTCATTGCTCTTTCAACGGTTGAAGGAAAATCCACCAACCAGCGAAGAAACTGCTCGCCTGTGGTTTGAAATTTTGGCTAATCATGTTTCAAGTAGGTAATGTCCTTGGCACTGGTCACAGGTCTTAATGTCGTTCCAGGGTTTACATATGGGGAGCTTCAGAGCCTCTCTCAGTTGCCAATAGTCCCGGAGACCAGTCCCGGACCTCACAAAATGCTGACGCCTGACCAGTGCTATTTGGGAAAGAGCACGAAAAAACATGACTTTTACTCAAAGCTGTTTCACTTTGTTGATTTTGGCGCTGGCGCTTTTTTTTTGCGTGCTTGTCATGCCAAGGATGAGCCCACTGCAGAAGATGTCGCGATGAGGTTGATCAACAAGCCACACGAATTTTATGCCCTCGCAGGAGACGAACGGTAAGCATAGCAGTCTATCCGGACTACTACTCATTGAGAAGGACACAGATTCTTACGAGAGCTGCACGACCTCGCTTCCCGGCACACTCGCATTTCCAATGAAACTATAGGCAAAATGAAGCTTCATCCCGTTTTACTTGGAGCACAACGCGAGAAAACCATGAATTCAGACGGATGGAAGGACACCTACGCACTGTGGAAGCCCAGCGAAATTGTCCTTGTCGATGATGCACAAACCTTCCAGCTCTTTGCCGACTCCATCGTTACTGCACCACGAGATATGCATCCTGAACTTCAAGGTGATGATGCGTTGTAGCTTTCTTAAATTTGTTTATTGATTGAATGTGAAGAGTTTTATCTTTCACTCGGGTGCCAGCGCCTGACCAAAGCTGTTGGAGACCAACTCGATCCATCGGGTGAAAAAGAAGATCCGACGATGTGCTCCAAATTTCTAGCCTTGGTTCTAGAAAGGTTACCCTTATTCCTTCACAACTATCCACATCTGAAGCCCGGAGCCTCGGCATCCTACTTCCATGGCGTCAATGATATCACTGTCAGGGTCTCTGAGAAGCTGTTTGTATCTAAAACCCTCCATATCGGAAAGAAGATGATTACGGAAACACGATCCGTGTCAGCGACCGTGATCTACGACCAAGAACAAAGAACGATACAGCTGTGGCTTACTCACAGCGCAGAGCAAGACAAGCACGAGTAAGTGTTTCCTGGGCCGCAGTCCGCTCCTTCTGTCTATTTCAGACACTGAAGGAGGAGAAAGCCTTGCAGTGTCGCTATGTAGGATATTGCTTGGTACGGAAAATCGTCCCGACGTCGAATTCCTTACGACTTGCCTTTCCGAGCGCATCGATGTTTTGAAGCAAAGGGGCTATGAAAGTCTGTTTGGCCTGCTTAAATTAACATTGGGAGGCTAACAACTATGCTGTAATACACAGTCAATCAGGTTGGCCAGTGGCAGCAATGTCTCAACGACTGGGGGTTGCCTGACATAGGGAACCCGTGCAGAACACTTGCTCTGGAGACCCCCAGCCTCCCTGCGATCCGAGTCGACTCTACGACACGGGACGCCGTGACAGGAACGGACCCCAATTACCAGGTTGCACGTACTCAACCCACCACAGCTCAATCCCGCCTACTTCAAGTTGCAGGCAGTAAGGCTGCACCAAACTCACTTATTTCGTCTTCTGCGCTATCTCCGATTAGCACTCAGACTGCCAAGGGTAAGGAATATATGCTGGGTGCATTTCGAGCTCGCAGGACTGTGTCAAGCCTCAAGCTCTCTGGTACCGCGACCGCCATGCTTCCGCAGTCTCCTTCGTAAGCTTAGCTATGAAACAATCGATGTATCACTTACTATCCACTCTTCCAGTCGGACGATGCATAGGAAGCACATAGGTGAGTGACGAGAAATCGCAGCCGATGTCTTCTGACTGGTTGGACAGAGTCCACTGTAGAGACAGCGATCCAAGCATGCAAATCCAGACAACAAATGCCACATAGGGATGCGGATGTGAACGAATTCTTGAAAAGCGGTTACTGTGACGTTTCCGCACCGATTGATAATCTGCAGTTCTTTCGTAAGTCCGTAGTTCTTCATTGCTTTCTTCCTATTTATGAGATGACCAGGGCGAATGGAGAACGTGGATGTCTATACCGCTCAAGGTAATTGCTGTTTGACAATAAGTTTGTATACTAGCCGCGAGCTACCCTTTCAAACAGGTATTCCTGATGTTGATGCATTCGTTATGTGTATGCAAGAACCGCTGACTCATTTCGTGAGCATTATCAAACCCATTGCCAAGATTTATGATCTCCCCATGGAGTCATTGCGCATATTCTATGACACCACTGTTGGGTGTATAGCGTTCAATTGCAAAGGCATCCTATACCTTAACCTCCAATACTTCGAACAATGGCGTGAGTACAACCTACTTAAACAATGATCAAGCTAATGATCTCCAAAAAAGACTACCAGGATGTCAAGAAAGGCGACCAGCGACGAGCTCTGTCATCATGGTCGGTTTCATTTGGCTAGTATTCTGTGATAGTGGCTGAGAAAGCCTTTTGAACCTCTCAGGTTTCTCACCCTCGCCCACGAAATTGCACACAACCTTGTCACATGCCATGATTCAGAGCACGAGTTTTGGTTTTCGGCAATTTGCGAAGCACATATGGATAAAATTTCGCAGCTCCTAGGACCCGCGTCGGCTTGAGGTAGTAGTGTCGATGGGAAGTATCTTTAGGGGTTTAATGTGGTGTAATTTGGCCAATATACCGCTATTTTCCGCGTGGAAGTAAGTAAATTGTGCCGTTTGTTGTGGTTTACAAACTGTGTCAGGTAGTGATCACTATCTGGCACCTGGGGAGTACTTATGGAACGTACCGAACGTTCAGGAAGATCACAGAAGACCCAACGTTCATACTAAGAGCCTGTTCCTCTATTCCGATACACGAGATCGTACATCAGAACGAAATCGAATATTTAACTGACTGGACGCCTTCCACCTTCTCCATCCCATTTCTTATATCTGCGGGGGTTGTCAGTAGCGCAACCTTAGTATCTTATTGCCATTCGCCTCGACTTCATCAACATTGATTTCTCGAAATAAATTATCAGAATGGGCTGACCAGCTTGACTCATTCCCCAGAGGCCATTGCATTGGCATATACACCCGCAAGCACTTGAAGCTTGAAGCTCGATCACGAACCTAGTGATAGAATCAAAGTGGAACCACCCTTACAGCCTGTGCAAAGAACCGACGGTGCTGCCCCTCTTGCACCGGTCAGGTTGATCTCTTTACATTCGGTTTGTTGCAACACGGGCCTGACAACTTGAAGACAGATTCAACACGAAACATACGTGAAGCCATCAAATAACACTATTTCAACTTGGCCCATCTCTCCTCCATTCAGTAAGTTACGGCGTGTCTGATTTGCTCGATACTTATGGTTCCCATGCTGATGTACGACATGATGCAGTGAGTTTGGGTAATCGCCAAGTCATGGCCATATGTGGAGCACTCAGTGTTCACTTGGACTTACTTACAGCTTAGTTTCGACTCGTTTCCGAGTCGAAACGCATACTACCGCTCGTTGTGCCATCCATCCTGCTTTGCCTCCCATAATCTTTGGTGCCGTTTTCATCGCTCTGGGACTCCTGATCATTGTCACTACCTCCCGGCTTGTCTTGTTCACCCATATAGGCGGCCCATAGCCTCCTGGCTCTCTGGCTCGGCAGGGTGTGCGTCCATTTTGTCGATGTCTTCGCACATTTCATTTCTGAGTTTCCCGATTTGCTTCAGGGTCACTCGCCTGCTATGATCGTCACGCAGCTCACGTCATTTAACGCGCTGGGTTTGTCTCCAGCCCTCCTTGGTACATCTGCAGAGACACTACATGACGTTACCGCTTGACGACACTTTCGTAGGCCATTTGAGAGCTGTGATTGGAGGATAGGTCGGCGAAAAAGGGAATTAAGGGTCCTTCCAAAACAGGCTGCCCATTTGGCAGCCAAATGAGCGCTTAGGAGAACTGATAGGCTAGGTCCGGGTTATCCTTTCACCGCAAGTGTTTGCGCTCATGTCCTAACATGTTCTCCGTTGTCTTCGAATGGTTTCGAGTGTCCTCGGTGCTCTTTAATGCTCACAGCTCACATCTCCCTTCCACCCCCCAAGCTGGACGTTTCTAGGCTGATTCTGTCTTTGCACGGGTTTGTCGGGTGGGTTGGGTAGATCATTGGGCACTCCAGGTGTGTCTTTGTCGTCTGTTGAGGTGTGCAGACCATCTTCTAGATCTCTCCACATCGACCCTGGTGCTCCCATCCGTTCCATCTTCCCCCGTCGATTTGTGCCTTTCTGTGCGTCCTTACATTCACCCTGTTGACCTGTACATCCAGGCATATCCCTCCAACCTCGCATTTGATTGCTGCAATACCATTTCGGTACACAATGCTTGTTTTTCACTCATTGGTCCCTTTGTCGCCCGTTCCGGTCTTGCTTGTACGGCACTGGTATCGCTTGCTGCATGTGCGTGCGCACTCTGATTTGCACTCATGATGATTCCCTTGTCAATTACTTTGTTGCTGATTACGCTTGTATTCTTTTGTGACATCTGACAATACTCTCAACCCCCCAGCTCACCTGCTCGTTCGGTGCCCTCAGCACCATCGGGCGGCTCTGTGGGGACATTTAGACGACACGCATTGCCGTCCATCGCGTCCGCAGTGTCTCTTGATGGCCTGGACATACTGTGCTGAATCCCTCGACTCCTTGTTGTCCTGCTGATCGTGCGTGAATAAACAATGAGGAATGTATGAATAGGAGTGAAGAATGACAATCATAACACTTGTTATTGTTTTTGCTAAATAATAATCTGGAAGTTGAAGAAGACAATAATGTTGTCTCATATCTGAGATATATCTAAATTATTTCTTAGTTTTCTATTTCCAAGGTGGTTTTAAAACAATCAACATATATTCCTAAACATCAAAATGGTTTTATCAGTACTACAAAGCAGAAGTGGCATTCTTTGTACTAGTACCACTATAACTCTGGAAAAACAAGAATATGAAATATATTAAGAAGTATACTGGAAAGTATCAACTGTCAAAATGGACTAAGGAATCAATTCCAACAAGACTCCCAGGACTCCCCAAATGAAAAAATATCAACATCAAGAGAATAGATGTTATACAAGTTATACATATTCCAAGGAGCAATCCAGCCAAAGCATTCACCATTAGAAGACTGAATCCAGGCATTCTTCTCATATGCATCATCAAAAGAAACTTGTTTTAGTTGTCTCCAGACTATGATGGAACAATCACTGGATCCAGAGATGATATGTTTGCCATCATGTGAATAGGTGACAGACCAAACAGAAGATGTGTGCCAATGGAATGGACCTGCCACAGATTGACCAGTCATTGCATCCCAAATCCTAATAGTTTGGTCTGCAGAGCCAGAAACAACATGAATACCATCAGATGAATAGGCAACAGATAAAACTGAATCTGTGTGTCCTTGAAATGTAACCCCCACAGATCGACCAGTGTTTGCACTCCAAACCCTGATGGTTTTGTCCCTTGATCCAGAGACAATGTGTATACCATCAGGTGAGTAAGCAACAGAATTGACTGAATCCATATGTTTTTGGAATGGGCCTGCCACAGATTGACCAGTAGTGGCACTCCAAATCCTAATGGCCTTATCCATAGAGCCAGAGACAATGTGCATTCCATCAGGTGAATAGGCAACAGATAAAACTGAATCTGTGTGCCCTTGGAATGGACCTGCTGTGGATTCACCAGTGGTTACACTCCAAACCCTAATGGTCTTGTCCAAAGAACCAGAGACAATATGGGTCCCATCAGGTGAATAAGCAACAGAAGTGACTGAAGCTGTATGCCCTTGAAATGGGCCTGCTACAGACTGACTGGTAGTTGCATTCCAAATCCTAATGGTCTTATCCAAAGAGCCAGAGACAATATGTGTGCCATTGGGTGAATAGGCAACAGAGAAGACTGAATCTGTATGTCCTTGGAATAGACCTGCAACAGACTGGCCAGTGGTTGCATTCCAAACCCTCATTGTCTTGTCCCTTGATCCAGAGACAATATGGGTCCCATCAGGTGAGCAGGCAACAGAAAAGACTGAATCTGTGTGCCCTTGGAATGGACCTTCAGTGGATTCACCAGTGGTTACACTCCAAACCCTAATGGTCTTGTCCAAAGAACCAGAGACAATATGGGTCCCATCAGGTGAATAAGCAACAGAAGTGACTGAAGCTGTATGCCCTTGAAATGGGCCTGCTACAGACTGACTGGTAGTTGCATTCCAAATCCTAATGGTCTTATCCAAAGAGCCAGAGACAATATGTGTGCCATTGGGTGAATAGGCAACAGAGAAAACTGAATCTGTATGTCCTTGGAATAGACCTGCAACAGACTGGCCAGTGGTTGCATTCCAAACCCTTATTGTCTTGTCCCTTGATCCAGAGACAATATGGGTCCCATCAGGTGAATAGGCAACAGACAAGACTGAATCTGTGTGCCCCTCAAATGGACCTGCCACAGACTGACCAGTAGTTGCATTCCAAACTATGATGGTGTTGTCCTCTGAGCCAGAGACAATATGTGTGCCATCAGGTGAATAGGCAACAGACAAGACTGAATCTGTGTGCTGCTCAAATGGACCTGCCACAGACCAACCAGTAGTTGCATTCCAAACTATGATGGTGTTGTCCTCTGAGCCAGAGACAATATGTGTGCCATCAGGTGAATAGGCAACAGACAAGACTGATTCAGTGTGCCCCTCAAATGGACCTGCTACAGCCTGGCCAATGGTTGCATTCCAAACCCTAATGGTGTTGTCCCCAGAGCTAGAGACAATATGTGTGCCATCAGGTGAATAGGCAACAGACAAGACTGAATCTGTGTGCCCCTCAAATGGACCTGCCACAGTCTGGCCAATGGTTGCATTCCAAACCCTAATGGTGGCATCTCCTGAGCCAGAGACAATGTGTGTCCCATCAGGTGAATAGGCAACAGAGTGGACTGAATTTGTGTGGCCATACATGGTGAGAATCTCTGCTGGCCAGCTGGCTGGATTTCTTGCACTGATTGGAATACATTTTTGGAGGTGGTTGAGCCAGAGTTGACATAGTGGAGAGCTGGATGGAGTTTGAGGCATTGCTGATAGATAGAGATGTGGGGTGGATTTTATGAGGACAGGGGCAAACACTTGGATGAATTGGAATGCTTCTGATGCTAGTGTGGCAATTTCTTGACCCTAGTAGCATTCTTGCTCAGTGCTCATTAACACCATCATGATCATTGTTATCTTACCTTGGCCCAATTCCGCAGGATGGTGCAGGTCTTTAAGGCACATTGGATGGACAGTGGGGAGGAGTGTGAGAGAAGGCTGATGACTTCAAGCCAGTAGGGGAAAAAGTTCTTGAAGAAGAGTGTAACTGTACTCAATAGATCTGGAGTAGGGTCAACATGTTGCAGGTGGTCCATCCAGTATTGGCACGAGTACACCAAGTGAGGGGGGATGGCCTTGTTCACCCGACTCGGCAGATCAGGAATGGTCGCATTATAGTTTCGAGAGTCCTTGAGGTTGCACATGTTGAACCTGAGCATGTTTCGTATACATACAAGCAATACTTGTCCAAGATGGAGTGAGTGTTGGGGTTGGATGTGAACATGAAAGGTGGAACTACGAGTTTCATCAAGCAAAAAGTCTCGAAGTGAGGTATGAAGCAGACGGATGGGCTGCTCTTCATCAAGTACTCCATCAAGCAATGACCCCATGGGTTTAATGACATCTCGGATATTCAGGTTTCTATCCGACTGGAATAGGGCAGAGAGGGATGTGAGAGATAGTGGCTCCTTGAGTGCAAGCACGATAGCCATAACATCCTGAAAGGATTGACGACTTTCATTTAAGGCAAATAGTTGCTCTAGAATAGCCCGGTACAGGTGATCTAGAGGGTGGGTGGCGGCACTACTGTCGTTTCGCAAAAGTATCTCAAGCCGCTCGCATGGGTCTAGTCCAATAGTCCCAAACCCTTCAATGAATTTGCAAGCAGTGGATGCCCACTGGAAGAGATGCTGGGAATGATTGACGAGCAGTCGACACCACTCTTGGTTAGGCCAAGAAGACTCGAGCTCAGTATACTGATGAAGGGAATGGTGTATAAACTTCTGGATATCGCTGTCGACGATATCCTGGGAGACGTCGCTCATTTGTTTATGGACCAAGTGTGAGCCGGACAGAAGTGTAGAGAGAATGTCACTTTCTGGGCGAGCGGTGATCAGGAAGCGAAGGTTGGTTGGAAGGGCGTTTTCAGAAATTTGCTTCGAGATGGCTTGCAGAAGTTGTTCGCGACTGGCTTGATCGCCACTTTCGTCAAGCGCATCGATGACGATAACCACGGGTCCGATAAAGTGGAGATGCTCGCTAGGTTCGACGATGAGCTGCTTAACTTGTTCTATGGGGGATGTCGACGTGCGAAGGGCTTGATTGTCTTTCACAACCCACCAAAGGGCAGACTTGTACTGGGAATCATGGTCCGAGAGGTCACGCGCGATAGTGCTGAAGAGATTTTGCGGATTCCGCCTTGCAACATCAGTACTGGCAAAGCGATACGACGAGCCCAGCCGTTTTTGCCCATCATACAGTCGAGCGATCGAGTGAGCCACCGCCGACTTGCCCGATCCGGCGATCCCGGTGAGAAGGCACACTCGCGGGGCGTCTTCATCCGGATTATTGAGGACGTCACAAATGTCGTGGAGAATGGACTCGCGCGTCCCTGGAAGGCATCCCTTCTCTTGCGCATATCTAGCGCCGAACGCATACGGCATGTCGTTCAGGTCGATGGATTCCGCTGTATTCCGAGTCCGTGAACATCTAATCGTAGTCTCAAAAGGCCGAACATACCTGCGTGTTCCACCCCATTCATCATACGAACGACGGTGATCCCTGTCTGCACTGCAACTCCCTCCAAGAATGCGGTCTTGAGCTCTCGCAACTTGCTCTCGTAGTCCATGATCCTTGCATCGATATCAGATAGCGTGTACTTCGCTATCCGAATCCCTGCATACAGAGATCAGAGTTTGGTACTGTGAATGCGACGATGACTGACAGAAGTTCTTTGCCTTTGCGTATTCGGTGACGAAATACCCACACTCCGTCACCTGCTGTATCAGAAGTGTGATGGTCTTGAAGTGTTTTTTGATTGTCTTCAAGGGCTCAGCGTCGTGAACGAAAGTAAAGACGTCGCTCATTGTGCTTGCTAAGCGAACGATCTGGTCGTCATGATTTTTATGGTTTACGAGCACCTGTATGAAACATCGCCTGCGATCAGTGATCGTATGAATATGGAGAGACAGACAGACCTGGTTCGCAGCTGATATAACGGACCAAGCCAGCGACGTATACGGATGGATCTGAATGGCATTCAGACCGTGAGAGGGTCGAGACACTAAACACCAAATACCTGTGCGATACCGGCCACGATCTTGTTGAACAGTTCCATCCTCTGCAACAGAATGCTCCACGTAGTCTCGAATGTTTGTATCTGGGTCGCAACGTTTGTGCCAGTGTCGACTACCGAGCTTAGGAGGCCGACGGCTGCGGGTGTGAGACCAAGTGCACCGATCGTTTCGGTCACCTCAGTGACAGCATCTATAGCTTGACGTTCATCTGCGTTAGCACTCCAAAGCGGCTTAGCAGCCAACGCAAATTTGATCGTAATTCCCGAAAGATCGGAGCCATCAGAGGTATCCTTGGAAAGAGGCTCCTCGAGCACTTTGATCGCAGAGATCGGATCAGTAGAATATATCACACAAAATGTTTCCATACCACCGTCATTCAACATTCCCGATACCCCACCAATGGTATCAGTGAGACTTCCAACCAGTTCGTCCTTTCCAATGTGGTCCTGCTGGTAAACCTGTACGAGGAAGACGGAACGATCATGCCCGTCACTGACGATATTCAGTTCACTGGCATTAGTAACATACATGTACCCACAAAAACATTTCTTCATCCCAAGATGCGTAATTCTTGTTTATCTCCTGTGTTATCTTCGTCTGGCGCGACGTGTCGCCTACGGAAATTTTGACCCAGTATTTCCCCGCAACTGTGAGCTCGCCCCGTGCTTGAGTTTGAAGTTCGATGACTGAAAAAAAGTCAATTCGCATGCAATAGAAGGACTAACGTTGCAGCCCCACGTTTGATAGTGATTGTTTTCGCCCTAGAATCACCTTCAGCACGTTCGCGCCGAAATTATGAGGGTAATGAATATACTTACAAGGTTCGATCCATGCTTTGAGTTAGATTGGCTGTATTCGTCGCGCTATGAGTGAAGCTGGTGAATATTCGATGGCTGCGAGGAGACAGGTGGTAGTAGGAGGTTGAAGTTGGGAGCCGAACAAGCCAACAATGGCAGCATGCAGTTGCAATGCGCCGCCACTGATACGGCCCAAGTGGCAAGCGATCGCGACTAGCCTAAAGAAACTGTTCTGTGATCTATCTCAGTGCCCATGTTGACTTGTTTCGATTACAGTAGGTTTACTCCAAGTCGGATAATCCTGGTTCGCCGTATGCGATTGATCTTTTTCGTAGCGTGAACAAATTCACGCGATCAAAGATGCCCTCGCATATTTCTTCGCCACAATCCGTGCAAGTCACTTCAGTCACCGGGTTGGGCGCAACTCTCAACGCGATGCGGACAGTACACCTCTACACACTCAGATTCTCATCCTCCACCTCAAAGGTCCTTGTACAATGGGAGTGGAGGCATAGCCAAAGTTGCAAGCAAGTCTCGTTTGGTTAGTGCTTTGAACAGTATCTATGTTGCGTCGAAGGAGTAGTCTTTTTTGTGATCGGTAGATAGACGCCCTGGTCGATTTAAATGCTTACGCGACGATGTACATACTAAAATTTGGATACATTGCGCCAACCTAGTCTTAGATCTGGATTAAGCATATGCACGAATGCTAAAACGAACATAAACAACTCTCCGACAATAGACGTGAGTTCTAGCTAACGCACAACGAAGAAGCACAAGATACATATACTAATTTGACCACAACCCACAACTAACCCCCCCCTGGTGCCTCTCAACACAGTCCAAGTCAACGATCCGAGACCAAGACAAGACGTGGGGGTAACCACATGTCGATGGTGGGCACTTGGTCGATCATGTCCCGGCCCTTCACCACTCTGAGTACACTGCCAGTACATGATCGTCGGGAGAATATCAACAAGGCAAAAAAAGTCACTCACTGCAAACAGCTCACCGAGGCACCTCGAAAGATCAGGGCAATTTCAGTGGCTTCTTGACGACATTCAATACCACGCTCGTGTAAGACGGACGTCAATATTCTCCATACTAGGGGTGACCCGAGCTGCCGAGGCTACAACCGATCATAATGTGACCTATGCGTCATGTGAGTCCTAGTAGTCGCAATCATGGCGCGCGACGCCGACTCACGACGACGCCCCAAGAAGGAACGAGTAGAGTACCATCACATCGACGTATCCAAGGGCGAAACAGGGTCGTGTCTTGCAGTGTGCGTCAGAGTGGATCCTTGCAGACTAGTCCAACGTATACATCAAAGCAGGCAAGGCCTGAGGGAGCATGGACGAGGCCGAGTGCGAGAGCAAAGGTAAAGGTGAGGCGAGGTAACATAAGGGATTACAGAGAAAGAAAAACGACGATGAAAGCCGAGCGTCGATGCAGGAAGCGGGGGTGGATCCATAACGGCGACACATTCCGACCGACGACCCTTCCATCGAGCAGGAAGCTACTCGTGCTCCCGGAGTGCGAAAACGCCCTACCTGCACTGCTATGTGCATGGGGAGATGTCTGTGAGATCGACGAAAGCAAAGGTGATACTGTCGGCGAGGAAGTCTGCATGTTTGACGTGCCATTGTTTGACCGCGTGAGCGCCGAGCCGAACGGGTGCGATGAAGGAGGCCCTTGATATGTCTGCGTTCCTCCCTGACGGTATGGCGCCATTTGGATGCTAACTTCCATCCCAAAGTCGTCGACGATTCCTCGCGGGGGCGGGCGCTCGGCCATCGCTTCCGGAAGCTGTGGGACGGAAGGCGGTGAGTTTTGGCGATTGGACGGGGGGAAGGATGGTGGGGACAGAGACACGGACAGGGGTAGAGACAGAGACAGAGACAGGACATACCTCGCGTCGAACGTCTTCACCCGCGTATCCCTCCTCCATGACCAAGCAACACTG